>JACXGI010011775.1:0-24249 GCA_016801175.1 Esox masquinongy | reverse complement strand
CTGGAGGAAGAGAGGAGAGGCACAGAATCCACGTTGCTTGAAGTCCAGTGTAAAGTTTCCACAGTCAGTGATGGTTTGGGGTGCCATGTCATCTGCTGGTGTTGGTCCACTGTGTTTTCTGAGGTCCAAGGTCAACGCAGCTGTCTACCAGGACGTTTTAGAGCACTTCATGCTTCCTGCTGCTGACCAACTTTATGGAAATGCAGATTTCATTTTCCAACAGGACTTGGCACCTGCACACAGTGCCAATGCTACCAGTACCTGGTTTAAGGACCGTGGTATCCCTGTTCTTAATTGGCCAGCAAACTCGCCTGACCTTAACCCTATAGAAAATCTATGGGGTATTGTGAAGAGGAAGATGCAATACACCAGACCCAACAATGCAGAAGAGCTGAAGGCCACAATCAGAGCAACCTGGGCTCTCATAAGCAGTGCCACAGACTGATCGACTCCATGCCACGCTGCATTGCTGCAGTAATTCAGGCAAAAGGAGCCCCAACTAAGTATTGAGTGCTGTACATGCTCATACTTTTCATGTTCATACTTTTCAGTTGGCCAACATTTCTAAAAATCCATTTTTTGTAATGGTCTTAAGTAATATTCTAATTTTCTGAGATACTGAATTTGGGATTTTCATTAGTTGTCAGTTATAATCATCAAAATTAAATGAAATAAACACTTGAAATATATCAGTCTGTGTGGAATGAATGTATACATTATACAAGTTTCACTTTTTGAATGGAATTACTGAAATAAATCAACTTTTTGATGATATTCTAATTTTATGACCAGCACCTGTATACTACTGTATGTATGGGCACCAAAACTGTTGGGACAATACTGCTTACAGTAATTTGGGCATTATCTTCATTTGTCCAAGCATCAGGCGCCCTGAAAAATCTATAAAACATAGTCAATTGTAAATGGTGAAACCAATAAGCAAATATTAACGTAAAGAACAAGTAAAAACAGAGAATCTTTTGTTCAACGTAATTGTAATGTTTGGATTTCAAACATTGAAATTAGGGTACCACATCATTGGTAAACTCTGGCTATTGTTTTTCAGGTTGAAAAGTGAATTTGCTCTGGTGTGGGGCTTTAAGTTTGTTCAGAACTATTTCACTAAGTGTATTTGTGTGCGTCTGCTCAGGCTGTAATTAACTGAGACAGGAACAAGGATCTCCAGCTGTGTGACAAGCCTGGAGGAGCTATGGTGTCATCAGACAGAAAACTGCCTGCTCTCACACAAACACAGACACACAGTCTTATCCTAGCCACTGCACACCGACAATGCCCGGGACTCTCACAAAGGGTTATTCAAATTCCAACAGACTTATAAACTCTTCAAAGCTAAATACAAGTCAATGGCTGTACGAAACAAACTGTGTCCTCCAGAATTATTAAATCCCTTGGTGAAGATCTTGAACTTACATTGAAAATAAGAGTAAATTCTAATACTTAACCGGTTACTGTAGTGGGCTAAATAACAGTGTTTTTTGTGTACTGTGGGGGGAATAATTAGAAAAGTTCAGTAGGCCAACTGTCCTGTCTAGTGATTGCCCAACATCTTAGCCCAAAAATGGAGTAGATATCTTGGACCAATCTTTAGAGACAAAAAATATTTATTACACATTTCAACCCGCCACCCGGACCACTAGGGAGGGCTGTTTGTACTTAGCTTTTGTAAAAAACAAAATATATTGGTGTAAGATATCTGCTTTGTTTTTTGGCAACATATTGACAAAATGTTGGGAAATCACTAGAGGGGACTATTGACCTAATGAGCATTTCTGAATGGTCACCACAGGGCATAGAAAAAACACTCAGTGGGACTTTACCTTACTTTATACTTCCACTTGAAAGTGTGTGCATGGTCAACATTTGTGCATGCATTGTGCACATTTTGGTTCCTTTTGGGGGGGTTGTTCTTCGACACAGAGGATTTCGGTAGTTCACACACACTTATTTTTAGCTTTCTTTCGTTTCGCATACTGTGATGGGTCAAAAGGTTAATATTTCCACTCTACACCACCCCCCTTCACCCTCTGTGTGGATCTGGAGGAATGCTTTCGATCAATGTATTGCTGGAAGATTCAAAAATGACCGAGTTTTAACCTCCTAAAAAGGCAGTGAGATTTTGTCTTCAAACTGCTGTTTAAAGGAAAGATTCACACTTTTTTAGATTATCTAGCATTATCCTGGTCGGTAGAAACACATTTTTTTGGAATTATTACAGTTTAGATTTTTTAGATTTTTTAAAGGAAGCCTCTCTCTGGGCTACAACAGAGGTGAATGGGGCAACCGACAAAGCATTCAAAAACATGATATATCCAGTTTTCCAAAACGGGAAGGCCAGGGTATATTGATATAGGTCTCCGTATGTTCTCTGAAAACAATTTGTGCCAAAACGAGCATTGTATCAATGGTTATCGCTGTTTATTCTTTCTGAAAAATGTGTAAGCAGCTGCTCGCATATGTGAATCAGTCTGTAAGGAGGCTGAATCGGTAACCGGCATTGCTTACAAAACTGTAGCTCACGATAGCTAGTATAGACTACTAGCTCAATGTCAAATGCCAGTGAGTTGTATTAGCTGTTAGTAAACCAATGTGAATATGTCTGCAAGGAGGATTTATCCGGCAACCGGCTTTGTTTACAAAACAGTAAGTCACATTGGCTAGTATAAACTACTAGTGTAGACTACTAGTGTAGATGGCCATGTCAGTTATTTTCCTTGACTGATAACATTCCGGAATGACAGCCTGTCTTTTAGAAAATTAGCTAGATTTAATTTTATTAACACAACAGGGGACCGCACATTCTCAAAACATTTTGAGAAATGTCCGTAAATTGTGCTTGTTGCTAGCTAATAAACTCCAGTGAGGTCAGCACCATAGTTCAGCTGTTTTGAAACAGCATCACACTGTTAGCTTGAGTGCGTAAGTTTCCAGATGTTGTGAGGTAGTGCATTGTTTACGAAAAAATTGTTTGGATTCACATAGAACATAACCATTAGTATAATTCTCGTTTTGGAAAAAAAAAATTCAGGAGAACATACTGAGACCGATATCAATACACCGTGGCCTTCCCATTTTGGAAAACCAAATGTATCATATATTTTTGAACACTACATCGGTTGCCCCATTAAGTTCCATTTTAGCCCAGAGAGAGACTGCAGGAAAAATCGGAAACTCAAAACTGAAATAATTTACAAAAACAATTTCTCTATGAACTAGGATCAATACTTGATAATTTGTACATAGGCCCCAGGTTCAAAAATAGCAAACTTTTCCTTTAACAGTGTCCATGTATGCTAAACAGGTTCCTAACACAATTCCAATGAAATTTAACAAACTGCATGGGCTAATGTTTCCGTCCTGATGAAAGTTGGGGCTTCCTTATGACCCTGTGTTTCAACCTAGTTCTGCAATTCTCCAACTACGATCCTTGGACAAAAAATGTTTCCTCTCATACCATTCTCCCTGCTATGTGTGCTGAGGCAAAATCTCAATTGTTCCTTTCCTCAGGAGGTTGATCAGAGCTTCAGCTAATTTAAACTTTTACAACCCCGTTTCCAAAAAAGATGGGATGCTGCATAAAATGCAAATAAAAACAGAATGCAATGATGTGCAAATCATTTATCCCTATATTTTATCAAAAATAGTACAAAGACAAGAGATCAAATGTTGAAACTGAGAAATTAAATTGTTTTTAGAAAAATACATGTCCATTTTGAATTTGATGCAAGCAACACATTTAAAAAAAAAGTTTGGACAGGGGCATGTTTATCACAGTGTTGCATAACCTCTTCTTTTAACAATACTCTGTAAGCATTTGGGAACTGAGGAGACCAATTGCTGTAGTTTTGAAAGTGAAATGTATTCCTATTCTTGCGCGATATAGGATTTCAGCTGCTCAAAAGTTCAGGGTCCTTTTGTTGTATTTTTCGTTTCATAATGCGCCAAATGTTAACAATGGGTGACAGGTCTGTACTGCAGGCAGGCATTGCTGTTGTAATACTTGCAGAATGTTGTTTGGCACTGTCTTGCTGAAATAAGCAAGGCCTTCCCTGAAATTTTTTTTTGTCAGGACGGCAACATATGTTGCTCCAAAAGTTGTATATATTGTTCAGCATTAATGGTGCCTTCACCAATGTGCAAGTCCCCCATGCCATGTGCACTAATGCACCCCCATACCATCACAGATGCTGGCTTTTGAACTGTTCGCTGATAACAAGCCGAATGGCCCCTCTCCTCTTTAGTCCGGAGAACGCAGCGTCCATGATTCCCAAAAAAGAATCTCAAATTTTGATTTGACAGACCGCAGGACAGTTTTCTATTTCGCCTAAGTCCATCTTAAATTAGCTCGGGCCCAGAGAAGGCAGTGTTGCTTCTGGATCTTGTATGGTTTCTTCTTTGCATGGTAGAGTTTTAACTTGCATTTGTGGATGCAGCAATGTACTGTGTTCAGAGACAATGTACTGTGTTCAGAGACAATGGTTTTCGGAAGTGTTCCTGAGCCCATGCAGTGATGTCCACTACAGAATCGCGTCTGATTTTAATGCATTGCCACCCAAGGGCCCGAAGTTCATGGCCATCCAATATTGGTTTTCGGCCTTGTTCCTTGCGTACAGAGATTTCCCTGGATTCTCTGAATCCTTTAATGATATTATGTACTGTAGGTGATGAGATCCCCAAAGTCTTTGTAATTTTAAATTGAGGAAGTTATTCTTAAATTGTTGCACTATTTGCCTGTGCAGCCTTTCATAGAGTGGTGAACCCCTCCCCATCTTTACTTCTGAAAGACTCATCCTATCTGGGATGCTCTTTTTATGCCCAATCATGTTTCTGACCTGTTGTCATTTAATCTAATTACTTGTGAGATGATCCACCAGGTTTTTTTTTAGCATTACACAACTTTTCCAGTCATTGTTTGCCCCTGTCCCAGCTTTTTCGAAATGTGTTGCTGGAATCAAATTCAAAGTGTGAATATATTTTTCAAGAATCAATTAAATGTTTCAGTTTCAACATTTGATATATTTTCTTTGTACTATTTTCTATTTAATATAGGGTTTAAATTATTTGCATATCATTGCATTAAGTTTTTCGTTACATTTTACACAGCGTCCCAACTTTTTTGGAAACGGGTTTGGAAATTATTGGCCTAATAGTGGAGATGGGTATTTTCAACTGTTTAGCGATAAACAAACTTCTGTTTCATCACTTAATTTGTGTGTTGTCTGACCTTCCCAGCATTTATAGATGACTATCAATATAAGTGCCCTCCAGAATTATTGGTGCCCCTAGTAAAGATGAGTAAAAAAGGATATACAAAATTCACCTTTTGGTGGATTAGCTTAATGTCACACGGAAAAGAATGAGAAACATCCAACCTTCAATTGAAGTAAAATGATTCTGAGAAAAAAAATCTTCCATCGAGAAATAATTATTTCTAACAAAATCATGTGTTCCACGATTATTGGCACCCCTGCATTTAATACTTTGTACAACCTCCCTTTGCTAATAAAACAGAACTAAGTCTTCTCCTGTAACTTCTAATAAGGTTGGAGAATACAGAGCAAGGAATCTGAGACCATTCCTCTTTACAGAATCTCTCCAGATCATCCAGGGTCCTTGGTCCTCTCTTATGTACTCTCCTCTTCAGCTCAGCCAAAAGGTTTTCAATGGGGTTTAGGTCTGGAAACTGCGATGACCATGGCAGAAGCTTGATTTCTTGAACCATTTTTGTGTTGATTTGGACGTATGTTTAGGGTCATTGTCCTGCTGGAAGATTCAATGACGACCCAGTTTAGTTTCCTGGCAGATGCAGCCAGATTCAGATTTAAAATTTCCTGTTATTTTATATTCCTGGTACATGGAGTTCATGATGCCATGTACCCTAACAAGGTTCCCAGGGCCTTTGGAGGAAAACAACCCCGCAACATCACAGAACTCCCACCATACTTAACAGTGGGTATCAGGTTCTTTTCGGTATAGCCACCCTTTTGTTTATGCCAAATTCACCTTCAGTGTTTGTTGCCATAAAGCTAAACATTTTTTTCATCTGACCATAGCACTCAGTTCCAGTCAAAGTTCCAGTCAAATTTCCAGTAGCGTTTAAAATACTTAACGCGCTTACGTTTGTGGTGTAATGACAGAAATGTTTTTTTTTTCTGTCATGCATTCCAAATAATTTGATGGCGTGGAGGTGGCATCTACTGGTAGTTTTGGAGACTTTGTGACCCCAAGAAGCTACTCTCCTCTGTAAATATCCAACAGTCATCCTCTCTTAACATCCTCCTCACTGTGCGTGGAGGCAAAATAAACTTGGGTCCTCTTCCAGGTAAGTTGGTAACAGTTCCAGTTGCTCATATTTTTACCCCAGTGAAACAGGATGTCATGGATTAGTATTTATCACTTTTAATTAAGGGCTGGCTGAACTAGGCTTGCCTGGTTTCTTTTCTGGGTTTTTTTCTCAGAGTAAATTATCTCCAATTAAAGGTTGGATGTTTCTCATTTTTTCAGTGTGACATTAAGCTAATTCACCAAAAGCTGAATTTCTTATAACAAATTTTTTTTACTAATTTTTTTTAATCTTTACTAGGGGTGCCAATAAATGTGGAGGGCACTGTATACCCCAGGGAAACAGGAAGTCATGTATAACTGCTAAAGTGTTCTAAAAGACTGGAAGAAAATAATCTTTAAGGCATAACACTTCTATTAGAATTGGTTCATAAGAATTCTTAGTGGTGCCAATAATTGTTACATATAAAGTTTTTTTTTTAAATTCAGATTTAGATTTTGAGTGTAAGATCAAGCAAATAACAACAAGTACCTTTTTAGTAGCCTTTTTTGCTAATCTTTTCCATATGGGTCATTAATTTTGTAAGTCAGTGTCTTCAAGAGCGGATCAAGTAGAGTACTTATTATTAGGCCTAATCACAATCAGAACGCTTTATTACCAAGTAAGTTTCACAACAAAAAAGGAATTTGTTCTGGTCTGTTAGTGCAAAAATGTATACAAAAAAGAAATAAAAGAAATAAAAACAAATAAGAACAGTGGACTGAGCATTAATAAATTACAAAAAAAAACTGTATATGTGTTTTATTTATTTATTATTTTCACTATTCAAGATATTCACATTTGTCACTTGCATTCAAATTGATATAGGATATTCACACTGGGATATTCCAATCATCAACTTCACAGTTGAAAAGCTGTAGGATTTGAGCTGTTTCAATAGTTTGTAGTTTTTTGTGTGTTTACCACAATAATTACCAAGTGTATTGTTCTAATATCAGCTAATTTATAAGTAGAATATCAATGACACACATTCATACATATGATAACTGAAGTTCCCTTAGGAGGGTACTTTACATTTAAAAGGATTTTAATAAACCAAAACTGGTTAATTAAATATGTACCTACAGAAGTATCATTTTTCATTCCATCCCAAAATAATGAGCTCCAGTTGACTTTTCATTCAACCTCCACCCAGATACTAGAAGTGGCATTAGCTACGTAAGGTATGCTAAGCATTGAAGATAACGTAGAGGTTTTCAGACTTTTCAATGTCAAGGACCCTCAAACATTAAGAGGCCCTGGATGATGACTTGAAAACATTTTTGTTTTCACAAGTCACCAATAAATTGAGCTGTTGCAATGGCAAATGTACAGCTATTATACAGCAATTTCCATGTCTTATTCCATGTTCATATGCTATCTGATCAGTGCCTGCTCAACAGTTTTGGGCCCTGGAGAGTTTTCGGTTAGGGGCTTCCCCAATTTTTCAGAAAATACAGTAATAAAAAAATAGATATTTGGGACCCACTGGAGGTTTTTTTAAGGCCCCCATAGTGTGCCCATCAACAATAAGGCAACCACTGGTGTACAGAGACAGATGTACTGCCAGTCACTGGCTTAGATCGCTGCTCCTTTTGGACGTCACATTTTGACTGGAAACTGCACGATCCTACTGCACAAACACACGCTCTGAAACACACAGACACATACACCAGCGTTAGTTCCCCAATGAGTCTTAAAGTGAAGCTAGTAATTTGTCCCTGAATGCCTTACTTGATCATGGTTGGATAGCACAGAAAGAACATTTTGACATCAGACTGAGCAGAATGAATACCCTTTTCGGTTTTGCCACTGCGCTGTGTGTGTGTGTGTGTGTGTTTCTGTGTCTGTTTCTGTGTCTGTGTGGTATCTGTGCGCTTGCATGGTCGTGTGCTAACGTGTGCGTTATATGCATGTGTATGTGTCTGAGTGCTTGTGTGTGCATCACCTCACATCGGCAGTACAATGATCCTTTATCATTGGCCCCATCTTATCCAGCACACTGACCCAATGCCATGTTCACTGGTGTCATTGCAGGAGTCAAAGTGACATTGTCTCTACTTACTGCGCCTGTTATTACTGATGAGGGCCTGAATGTCCTGGTGTTGGAAAACCTGGCACACTATCATGAGAGGCATTCAACAAGGTGTCACCAAATCACGTTAGAATCAGACGTTTGAGGGGAGATCTACATAAAATATGCGTGACATCGACTGACAGCCTAGATGTGCCTCCAATTGTTTTTTAGGTATTCATTCCGGCTGGTTAAGGGTTCGGATTTTGTAGAGAGTATTTTCAAAGTATGCACAACAAATAGTATTGATATTATACACACGAGAACCTTCAGGTTAAAAGAGACCAGGTAGCAACGCTGCCACAACAGCCACTCTATCCTGTGTTCTCTTTCCCTCTTTACCCCCTGTTCTCTCTGAACACGGAGACTGCTGGTCGTGAATATGACAAATGCATGTGAGTTGATGTGTGAGGGCTAGGGCTTTGTGTACCGCCACACTGAGACCGAGCTGTAACATATCGCCAGTTGGTTTATTCTCTGTCTGGCAGCCTCATGTTTTGGGAGGTAGGCTGTGACAGAGAGTATATATGGGGGTGGGTCCTGGGAGGGATAAAATCGGTTGAGTGTATTATATACTTGTTTGGGGACACAATTATCGGAAATAATGCAATTTAGAAAGATGTGAGATGTGATTAGCGCCAGGTAACCCTTTTGCATTACTTTAGATAAGGATGCACTGATGCTGACTGGTTCTGGCAGCAGAAGGATCTCTCTCAGAAAGCACGGCTAGAGGGGTGGTTAGTGGAAGGTATATCATACTCCACCCTGCCGTCATCGAGTACCCCAAACAGAAGCTCTGTATGAGCAGCGGTTAGAACAAAGCCAAACACACTGTCGATTTACGTATATGCCATCAAGATGATGTGATCGAAAACAACTTTCAGTACTGAGTCCGTACATTATCGCATGGTCTACACAGAGAATCAAACCCACAATCCTGGCCTTGTAAGCAGGCCCGGCTCCACTGGGGGGGGGCTTGTTTCCTCATATGCACATCACATGTGGCGCTTTTCCAGTGCATGGTACCAGCTCAACTCTACTCGCTTTGACTCTACTCACTTTGGGAGCTTTTCCACCACATAGTACCAGCTCGACTCGGCTCTACACACCTCGCCTCGGGTCGTTTTCCACTGCAGATAGTACCCTGTACCCGCCCATAATGACATCACAGGAAAACTGCCGTGATGCCACCTCCAACGCGACACACACAGGAACAACAATGGAGGATATCGTACACCTGATACCTGCGAAAAGCTGGCATTTGCCAACTAACGTATACCCTGCAGTGAACAGAAAAATCTATTGAATGAACCCCATCAATTTTCTTTTAAATTGATAAGCTTTGAACGTAAAGTGGAAAATCAAAAGTAAACTAAATCTGGATAACATGGTCACAGACCAGTGAAAAAGTCGAATAGAATTATCGCCCTACAGTATAAAAGATTACGTAACTGCAATGTTCTGTTAGATTTAAGTGTATACATCTAACAACTCAATACCAACACATTTAAAACAACCTACATAACACCTCCATCTCGATTAAAAGGTATAAATAATTGCCTTATTAATTGTCGGCTATAACACCACGCTGACTGACTCAAGAGTAGCCTAATGTGCACAAGGCAGCGTTTATACTGGTAGTAGCGATGAAGGAAAGTTACTACATTGACCAGTGCAATGTATGAAAGTTAGCCTACAGAAAAACCCCTAGGAGGAAAAAGATGAGGTCCTTTTGTAGGCTACAAAAACAGCGCGTCTTTGTGGGTCTCTCACGGGGATAACGAGTTGATTTCAACGCCAACGCATAGGTCCAAACCAAAAGGAGTTTTGGGAAAATACGATCGCTTAAATTACGAGTCTGGTCCTATGCACTGGCACTGAAATTAACCCATTTCAATGCAAGGACTCCTGGGACAGAGATCCGCAAAGACGCGCCGTTCTCGTCTCATGAAACCATTCTCTGACACTGGACGGCTAACAGCAGAACAGCTTGTTTTGCTTTGCTGCACGCTTTGAGTCACTCTTGTCCAATCAGAAGTCTTCCGTGTTTTCACGTCACCTTTTGGCATCGCCTCAGCTCGCTTGGAACCACCGACGGAGCAGGTACTAAAGAAAGTATCTGGTACCAGGTACTATCCTAACTTTTGGCCAGTGGAAAAGCAAAAAAGGCGAGGCGAGTCGAGCTGTTACCATGCAGTGGAAAAGCTCCAACAGCGAGTAGAGGCGAGTAGAGTCGAGCTGGTACCATGCAGTGGAAAAGCTCCAACAGCGAGTAGAGGCGAGGCGAGTAGAGTCGAGCTGGTACCATGCAGTGGAAAAGCGCCAATGGTTCCGCTTCATAATTTTTGTTGGTGGACAGCTTGCGCAGTGATTAGAGAATCCCCCTCATTTATAAAAAATGCCCCCTCAGTCATCCCATCCTGCCGCCGGGGCCTAAACTCAAAACCACTTCACTATCTCTTTCTCTATCTCCCATCGGCTTTGCATTGCCCAAGAGTTGGCCTGCAGAAATAAACTGCTCTACGGCAAGATGTGGTGGTACGTCTAAATCCAAACCAAAAATATGTAAGTCTGAGGTCTAGTTTTAAGAATAGTCCACTTGTATAAATGTACTAATATTAATGAATATTAGTTTGATTGTAAACATTTAGATTTCGTAGCACAGGAGTGACATGACTCTCCAAAGACATAGGCATCATCAGTAGCACCAGAATTACATCTGAATGACATCATGGGTTGCATTGTTGACACACGGTGATGTCATGTCCTGGGAGTGTTTAGCGGCCTGCAAAAGGCCACGGGCCTCAGAAACCTTTAGTGATGTGTAATGGTTCTGCTGGACTTAATGATGTCTAATGAAATCTTTCCTAATGGTAGTGTCTGCCAATGAAATGGTTAAACAACAACTTATCGATTTCCACTGGCGGACTGGGTCACTTAATAGAGACATAAATGGCTCATAATGGGTTAAGAGTACGACTAGGGGGGTAAGGTTATTTTCGGTAATTGTTATCCACAGTGGCCCAATATAAATGAGCAGAAGGCTATACTTAGATCAAAGTCAATAGAATACACATAGACCACAAATGGACAAGAGAGACAGGCATTGATTGGGACCAAAGCCCCCATACAGACACTTTCGTTCATTCAGAAAATGTTGATCTCATCATATATTCCCAATGGGATCTATTTGTGGGATGGGATCTAACTTGCCTGTCCGTCCAATTCCTAAGTAAGTGGGAAGTGAGACTTTACCACCATGGAGTAAGACAGAGGACTCAATATGGATAAAATAGCTATTGATGACTTTCCACCAGGCAGATTGCACTTGGCTGTGAATGAAACATTAGGAGAAGAGCTGACCAGGTCTCCTAAATCTCCATTGACAACCAACTGGCAAATGGGAATTAAAAATTTGTGAATTTGGATATTCAACATCAATAGCAATCCGTACATTGGTCAGTCTTAAACAAATGACAGTGTTCAAAAACTATGTAACTTTTTTTTTTTTTTTACATATGTAATGCATTTATCAGCTGATCACAAATGCTGTTATCTAGCTAGTAGTGTATGTGACATTAAAGGTCAGCATGTGGCAAATTCGCAGCTCAAGGATACAGAATAATAGAGATATCATCTATATTTATATCCCATTACATGATATCCCATTTGTGAGTGCACAGGGAGCACCATTGAGGCCATTAAGATTACCTCTACGAGTTGGCAAATAAGCTGAAAGGGCAAACAATGCCAAGTAGACCATTTTTTTTTTAACTGTTTGTTTTACTGTAAAAATAACATTTCGGCGATTTTACTGCTACCTACTGTATTAAATGAGCCCATAGGTTATTTTTACAGGACAGTTAGGCTTTCAGAACATATAATTATATATTCATTAACCAGATGGTTTAAATCTCGAATGCTAATTGGCTGATAGCAGTCATATTATGTAAGCAATTAAGACAGGAGGGAGTGTGGGATATGGCCAATATACCATGGCCTAGAGCTGATCATAGGCAGGGCATGTAGCTGTGGTATATTGGCAATAGACAAACCTCCACAATGACCTTAAGAGGATGTATTCTGTATAAGGATCTCATAACATTATGAAGCCTATCTAAAGCTAAAAAAAATGTCAGTGTTCAACTTTAAGGTAATAGTAATAATAATAATTTATTACATTTGTAGAAAACATTTCATTATTTAGAATAATCTCAAAGTGCATTAAATAAATAAAAAAAGAAATAAGAAAAAATCTGTGTAAGGACAACAAAAGCACAATTACAAACAAAAAGCCTTCCTACTCTATATACAAGTGTTTTTAGGCCTGTATTAAATGAGCACTGTCTGTGGGGACTTAAGATATTTTGAGGTCTGAGTGACTTGACGGAAACTGGTGAGAGGTTGAGGTGGCGTTGGAGCACCTTCATTAGAAAAAGACAGAGTAGAACTCATTTACTCTCACAGGAGTCCAAAAATAGCTATATGAAAGCCACACCCCTATGAAGTCCCTCACCCAGTCTTCTGATCTGACCTGGTGAGTCCTTGATCAATAACCCAGTAGGACCTCCATTGGTCCTGCTGCTTCATCAAAGAATTGAAAAAAGCCCTAAATGGCATCAAACCTGCCAACCTGTCTGATGTCTATACTCTACCCCATGAATCTCCACGGCCAAGTCACAGCCAGCTGCTTTATCCACCTACCATCTGAACAGAACATGAGGCACTGAGCTTTTTTCTTCTCTGGAACACCCATTCAGAGAATATCAAGACTTTTTGCAATACTCAGGGTTCCTCCTAGAATTACACTGTGGCTTTTAGGATATAGTTAAATACATTAACAGGTACATATTATGCATGCAATGTTTTCTAACTACTTAGCTTTTATATTATGCACATTTAGATCATTCTTGTACAATTTTAAAGCTTTACAAATCTTCTAACTATTCTTCTCCTATGTCTTCTAAATTAAAAATAGAAACTATTAATTATTATTATAATTACTAATATTATCCATACTGGTAATAATAAGCATGAGCAACCAATCTGGTCTACTTCCAGACTTAAAGGGAGAGTTCATCCAAAATTAATATTTTTCTCAAAGTCCACTTACCACACGATATTTCTGAAAACACAGGGTAATTTTTTGAAACAATCCATTTTTCAGCTCTATTCCAGTCTGTAATTAGCGTTTTTAGCATCGTCCACATTCATGAATGGAGACGGTTCGTACCTTTATCGTAAAGCATTGCAAGCGGAAAATTACTCCAAAACACTTCAAACTACATTCAGCAATCTCTCGCGGTAGCATCTATTTTTTAAACTGTACACTAACGAAACAGCCGACGGAATTGGCTAAATTCAAACTGGCACTATTGAACTATCTCCTATAGCCACGATACACAGATTCTGTTCTTTGGCAGTGATATCATCCAGGTGAGTGTGAACTTTAACCTCAACAAGCTATGTGAATATAGGTTGCTTTGCCTAGCTGGCTGATAGAGGAACGAACCATTTCCATTCATGAATTTGTACGATGCTAATAACGCTAATTACAGACTGAGACAGAGCTGAATAATGGATTGTTTGAAAAAATGACTGTGCCTCAAGGACAAATTACTCGGGGTAAAGGGACTGTCACTGAAATATGAACCATCCCTTTAAAGCGTATTCCGAGACTAGGCAAAGCATTGCTGAGTTCCCCACTGAGTACAATGAATCAACTAGCTGCTGGTCCTGTTTTTGCACCCCACCTGATGACTGTTTCTGATGTTCTACCCTCAGTAGAAGAACATAGCATGTGCGGCCATTCATCTGCCAGGACCTGCGAACATTCTCCCTCCAGCTAGCTTTATCAATTATTAGAGCCACGTTTTACAATACAAATAGCTCAAATTGGTCTAATACTTCTAATCTAGTTCTGGATACATCATTTCTGTTACATGTATGTTTATTTATACCAATGGTGCAAAATAGTGATTCACATTTCACGTATCAATAATGTTTGTTTACTTTGTTGGTATGGTCACTGGTGGCTGTCTCCCTGCTGTGTGAAGACACTCCACTTGAAAAAAAGAAGAAGACTGTACTCAACGGGGAACTCTGCGAATCTCTGCTAACCAAAAATAACCCAGTGTCTTTTGTCCAATATTTAGCCATGGCTGGGTTGTTTTTCACCCAGTATGGTATAGAGTGTAGACCACATGTTATAATCCAGGTTCTAGAGAGGAGCTTGTCGATAAAAGTGGGATAGACCCTCAGTATCATTACCTCTAGGCTTGTAGGACCCACACACACACAGGTGCAGATCAATAGAGTGACGGTGCACTAAATTGGTCTAGCAGAGACTGCCCCCTCAACTGTGACACAGCCTGATGTCCCTCATGTTCCTGTCATTATTCCATCAATACCACTAAACCCACACTACATTCTTTTAGTGAAGCACACACACACACACACACACACACACACACACACACACACACACACACACACACACACAGACACACAGACACACAGACAGACAGACAGACAGACAGACAGAGATACATACAGTGTGCTGACGCAAACATGCATGTGACAAAATGATAACTTCATCATACGGAAGGAAGGGATGACTTATAGGGTCACATGTGGAGTTAGGGATTAATGTGTGTGTGTGTGTGTGTATATGTTTGTGAGATAACATTACGCAGCGATAACACAATTTAAACGACAGCTAGGTCTCTGTGGCCCATCTCTCTTTTCTCTCCTCCTACGGTCTTCTCTCTAATCCTCTGTTTCTGCACTCTCTCTCCTCCCTATCTGCTAATTCTACTATATCCTCTCTCCCACTTATCTCTGCATTATCTCTCTACTATCTCTGCTCTCTTCTCTCTTTATTATTTGTACTCTTCTCTTGATCACCTCTCCCTACTCTCCTCTCTGTCTTTACTCTCTTTCTACTTCCTTTGCTCTCTACATACTCCTCAGTTTCTCTAGTTTTTCTCTCCGCTCTCTCCCTTTGCTCAATTCTCTCTTCTCTGTCCTCTCTCTTTCTCTCATACTAAATTGTTCTGTCAGGTCTCATTTGAGAACAGGTGAGAGAAATAGAAAAGAGAAAATAAAGTTCATCAGAAGATGTGAAGTAGGAAGTTCAGTGAGGTGGGTGGTAAAGCTGCATCCAGGATGTAAGTGTTTAATTAAAACTCTCATTGTAACAGAAGGCTCTTACTGCAGTAGCTAGCCAGCTAATTGAAAAAAACAAAAACATTAGACAGTATGTGCAGTTGTGTGTGTTTGTTTGTCTATATTTCTGTGTCAGAGGTGGAACATGTAATGAGCTAGACTAGTCCCATCACCCCGGGGAGACACAGACCCAGCATAGACCTAATTAAGGTCATTCATTACAGGCATGACTCAATGGCCTTCATCCAATCGCAATGAAACCAACGGGAGGAGGAGGTAATAGGTCAGACACTACAGGTCAGAGGACAACTATTGTCCAATGAGGTGACGTGGGGATTAATAGGGTAAAACACCAGATTACACACCAGAATCATGTATTCTTGCTTCCCCCATCATATTTAATCTCTACTTTCAACCTCCAGATATAATGGAAACAAATGTTGCATATTATCATATTGTTTGCTATAAGAAACAGAATGTTATAAAAAACATGTTTCTTTTACTGTAAAGATTTAAAATAACCAAAAATAATTGTGTATTAAACTGACCTTTATGGTTCAACATTGGAAACACAGGTCAGAGGTTAGAATCACTTAAACAGAATCTAATAGACACGTAGCAATGCTATCACAACAGAGACACACACACACACACACACACATACACACACACACCACAGTGGGCGGATGGATCCTAATCATACCTGTAGCATATACATACACTTTCAGATGCACATACATTCAGAAAACTGTATACTTTAAAATACAACTAAATAGATATTCTCACACTCACATCCCTGTTCCCTGACATAAATCATGTCTCAGCGTCCAGGGTGGGTAGTCTCTTGTCTGATAACCCTTCCTCTGCCAGAGGAGTCTACTGGGAGAGCATGGTTCTTGCAGCCAGTATTGTAGGTTCAATTCTTATTCGTGACAAGCAGGAACAATGTATACATGTACTTGTAATTAGATGTAAGGTTACTTCTTCAAACAAATGTTTCCATACTGTAAAAAAAATGAACAGGCTTAGGAATCATTGCCCAAAACAATAGCTATGTACTATTACATTGTTAAATGCAGGATTAAGATATTTGAATGCCTTAATTCATTTGTATGTTGTGTTAAAAAAAAACATACAAAATAAAATCTAATTGAATATTCTGCTAAATCTGAAAGGTTTTTGTTTTGGGAATATAACTAGAAATTCCCAAAAATATTATGTTAGAATAACATGCTACTTTGATCATATATCTGTCATGTGCATAAAATGGACATTTGATTTAATTGTTTTGAATATTTGAAGTTCCCCCAACTACTGGCCCTGTTTTTCAAGGATTATGGGCAATTGAACATTTGAGGATTTTAAAGATGACTTTACACAATGATGTATACTGTACATGTTTGAAAGAAAGAAAAGTACATTTCTATAATTATATTACACAGCTTGTTATGCCATGAGGCATGATGAGTCATAATGGATGGATATCAAAACTGTCAGAAACAGTGACATTCAATGATGAGACCAGCAATTTTCATCATTAGTGTCTTACCTGACAAAACTAAACATTGTGTGGCTTGCATTAAGCCTCTGGTTACTGTATGAGGTTTGAACATTGGAGACTTGAGTCCTGAGCAAGCATACATGTACAGTATCTCACAAGAGTGAGTACACCCCTCACATTTTTGCAAATATTTGATTATATCTTCTCATATGACAACACTGAGGAAATGACACTTTGCTCCAATGTAAAGTAGTGAGTGTACAGCTTGTATAACAGTGTAAATTTGCTGTCCCCTCAAAATAACTCAATACACAGCCATTAATGTCTAAACCGCTGGCAACAAAAGTGAGTACACCCCTAAGTGAAAATGTCCAAATTGGGCCCAATTAGCCATTTTCCCTCCCCGGTGTCATGTGACTCGTTAGTGTTACAAGGTCTCAGGTGTGAATGGAGAGCAGGTGTGTTAAATTTGGTGTTATCGCTCTCACACTCCCTCATACTGGTCACTGGAAGTTCAACATGGCAACTCATGGCAAAGAACTCTCTGAGGATCTGAAAAAAAGAATTGTTGCTCTACACAAAGATGACCTAGGCTATAAGAAGATTGCCAAGACCCTGAAACTGAGCTGCAGCACGGTGGCCAAGACCATACAGCGGTTTAACAGGACAGGTTCCACTCAGAACAGGCCTCACCATGGTCGACCAAAGAAGTTGAGTGCACGTGCTCAGCGTCATATCCAGAAGTTGTCTTTGGGAAATAGACGTATGAGTGCTGCCAGCATTGTTGCAGAGGTTGAAGGGGTAGGGGGTCAGCCTGTCAGTGCTCAGACCATTCGCCGCACACTGCATCAAATTGGTCTGCATGGCTGTCGTCCCAGAAGAAAGCCTCTTCTAAAGCTGATGCACAAGAAAGCCCGCAGTTTGCTGAAGACAAGCAGACTAAGGACATGGATTACTGGAACCATGTCCTGTGTCTGATGAGACCAAGATAAATGTATTTGGTTCAGATGGTGTCAAGCGTGTGTGGCGGCAACCAGGTGAGGAGTACAAAGACAAGTGTGTCTTGCCTACAGTCAAACATGGTGGTGGGAGTGTCATGGTCTAGGGCTGCATGAGTGCTGCCGGCACTGGGGAGCTACAGTTCACTGAGGGAACCATGAATGCCAACATGTACTGTGACATACTGAAGCAGAGCATGATCCCCTCCCTTCGGAGACTGGGCCGCAGGGCAGTATTCCAACATGATAACGACCCCAAACACACCTCCAAGACGACCACTGCCTTGCTAAAGAAGCTGAGGGTAAAGGTGATGGACTGGCCAAGCATGTCTCCAGACCTAAACACTATTGAGCATCTGTAGGGCATCCTCAAATGGAAGGTGGAGGAGCGCAAGGTCTCTAACATCCACCAGCTCTGTGATGTCGTCATGGAGGACTGGAAGAGGACTCCAGTGGCAACCTGTGAAGCTCTGGTGAACTTCATGCCCAAGAGGGTTAAGGCAGTGCTGGAAAATAATGGTGGCCACACAAAATATTGACACTTTGGGCCCAATTTGGACATTTTCACTTAGGGGTGTACTCACTTTTGTTGCCAGTGGTTTAGACATTAATGGCTGTGTGTTGAGTTATTTTGAGGGGACAGCAAATTTACACTGTTATACAAGCTGTACACTCACTACTTTACATTGTAGCAAAGTGTCATTTCCTCAGTGTTGTCACATGAAAAGATATAATCAAATATTTACAAAAATGTGAGGGGTGTACTCACTTTTGTGAGATACTGTACCTGCCAAAGTCGTTACAATGGGCTTCTATGAATATTCCAATGTAGTCGTTAAATCTAAGAGAAAACAATGACATGGGAGCTTGATTAAAAAGTTTAATTGGATTAGTATTTTTTGTCATTTTTGAGATACTGTAAGTTGCTTAATATACTTAATATATTTGTGTTTGTGAAACGCCATACAGTAAGTGAAGGATATTTTACCTAAAAAAAGTGTTGAAAGTACTCAAAAAGCCGATACAAATAATAGTCAAAATATTTACTTGATGTATTATTTTACACTGCAGGAGGGAACTGATGTCCACGCATCCGGATGGGCTACAGCCTCTTTATACACACACACACACACACACAGCCAGAAGATAAACCTGGGAATTCGGAGGCGTAGAGAGTGTAGAGTAGAATTTGCATTTCAGTACTTAGCACATCTTCTAAGCAGTCTAACTGAGACAGTCAGACTGTTATGTCATTGGGTATGTGTGCGTGCATGTGTCCTTGTGTGTGCACGCGTGCCTGTGTGTGTGTGTGTGTGCGCGTGTGTGCATGTCTGCTTGCAGGTATGTGAGTGAGTGTGTACAGTCCTTTATGACAGTGACACAACAGGTTCACCTACTCTGGTCCAGGGTCGTCACTAAAACCCTCCGCCCTACTCACACGCACAAACCACGGTTCTCCCAGTGTCGCGCTACATTCTGCTCCTAATTAGATGCTTGTCACCAGAACACAGGGATTTGCTTGGAGAACCTGCCACTAGAGGCAACAGTGAGCACAACTAACATTCTCTAGGCTTGCAGCTTGCTAGGATACAGCAGATGGGAGTATAATGGTTTCTATTTTACCAGGTAAGTTGCACATTTTCATTTTTACCACCAACCTGGGAGTAATTGAAGGCTCAGGGATTAAAATTAGCAACCATTTGAAGAATGGGCCAGGTGTTCTAACACAGTGGTTCTCAAACTTTCGACATCACGTACCACCTCAGAAAATATTGCACTGAATATACGTCCACTAAAGGAAGCACCATCAGTGGTACACATACCATACCATCAGTGGTACACATACCATAGTGTGAGCCAGTGATCAAACCAATAGGCTATCCTTCCACCTCACTAGTTACCCTTCTGCCCCCAAACTTGTGACCAATCAAAACCATAAACTTTAATTGAAACTAAACCTGGCAAATATTAAGTTGCACTTCATACAAAAGGAATTTAAATGTAGGCCTAAATACAGAACATTCCCCACTGAACACTCACTTCAACTATATAATACGCTTACATAGGTTGAGGTCATCATTTGCCATGGATCTCCAATCAGTGGGATAATATCTGAAAGAACGACCGTATCCAAAACTATTAAAAAAATATCCTGATGATATTGATAAACATTATGAAATTCACATTTGCTATGCTTTGCAGTAAACTCTGGACAGGCTATTTCAGCATTCATCTGTCTTTTCTGCCCGTCTACCTGTTCTTGTCTGGTTGTTTGAGCTCAGCTTGCTCTGTGACGATATGCTCCAGATAGCTAGTGCAAATGGAAAATGTTCAGGTTGTAGATTTTATAAATGATTTCACTGAAGATATACTTCTTTCTATACGAGGTGTAATTATTGGGTTTATAAAGGAATTGAAAAGATTCTCAATGCAATGACTATAATACATGATATTTGATGTGACGTAAAGTGACGAAAAATGACATTCAGAAGCTCATTTTGAAATTTCAAAATGGAAGTTCATTCTGAAATTTTCTTGTCTAAAATTAGACATCCCACATGCACTTGTATAGACACAGATTTGTGCACAGTTTAGGTAATGCGTGCTCAAGTAATAGACTATGTAACAAATAACTCAAAGCACACAAATTAGCAGAAGACAATTTGAAGGCACTTTTTGAGAGAGATGCAAGGTTTGTTCTTACAGCGTAAACCACGTTAAGAATGAAGCATAGATTTTCTTTGGTATACATTTGGTTCAGATACAATTTAGGTCTGTTATCAGTTACCTCTGACCAGGGTTGGGTCGGTTAAATGTAATTTTTAAATGTAATCCGTTACAGTTACAAGTTACCTGTCCACATTTGTAATCAGTAACGTAACTTTTAGATTACGTTACTGATTTTGAGTAATCTGATTAATAGGAATAGCCTATAACCAGTTGAACACCCTTTGCGGGATCAGTCAGTGTTAGAGTTTACATAGCTGGCCAAAAAGGGAATTAGCATTTTAATTTATGGGTTTTGTACAGCGTTTGGTTAAGTGTTTCTAAACCATTGCATTCTACTTCAATATGATTGGGCTACATCTCTACATTACACGCTCAAGGTCAGATTTTCAGTCGTTCCAATTAACCCGATAACCCTCGATCTTTCAGAATTTTATCTGAACAAAACCCAAAATCGAAGTGTGTGTTAACCTTTTCTGTTATTTGTTTTATTCATGTTTGTAATTGCTTCAAAACAATGTTGAAAAATAAATGGCAATTTCTCAAAAAGGGTATTGACATTGTTGTATATAAAAATTGAGATATCCGTAGCTTTTCGCGCGTACATTAATCTACAGTAGTCTGATGTTTTGCTCCACAACCACCAACATTGTCAAAACGTCGCAGAAACCATAGGCACGCGAACGCACGTTTGCAATCGTGAACACCCGCACACAAATACGTTTTACCCGCGCGAACGTAACATGATTATTAGGGTCACCAGCAATTGATTTTCAAATCGCAAATGATAGAAATAAACTGTGATAATACACCTGCACTCTAAGCTTAAAGTCCATGTCGTCAGCAGCCAATGATAACCAATGGATGCAATATTCTGAGATGCAAAGCAAGCAGAATCACATGGCCTACCTGCATGGACGGAGTTGAGGTGGTTGCGTCAAATGCAAATCATCATCCTTCGGCAGAGTGCTTCCCAACACACCTTTTCTCCTTAAATATCGTTATTAATTCCATATAATGATTTATCTTGAAGGCAGCATGTTACAGCTATCTAACAAATAGTTGCCTAATCTTCAAAAACATTTCCTGTCTGCGTTTTTCAGTGCAACTCTTCTCGGCTGTGTTGTTCGGTGCATTTGACAAATAAATCTTGAAACTTGAACTATATAATATATAACACGAGGTAGGCCTATCGCCTATCATTGTTCTGAGAAAGATGCGTCGAGCAGATAACTAAACCACCTTTAAATGAGCCGGCTAATATAGATACACACTGTTTTTACCAATTAAACTATCGCTTTGCCAGTCACTAAACTGCGTATGCGCGTCCACGTTTGCGCGCATGATGATCACACACACAACAACTGAGGCGCTCAATTGTTATTTTGGTTCAAATAACGATGTTTTTAAAATATTAAATAAAAAAATCAAGCATGCAGCGTGTCATAATTATTTCGCGCACCTATTCTTTTTCAATTGAAGTAATCCAAAAGTAATCATAATTTTTTTCAAAAGTATCTGTAATCCGATTACAATACTTTAGTTGGTAACGTAACGGATTTTGTAATCAGTTACATGTAACGGATTACTTGTAATTACTTGTAATCAGTTACTCCCCAACTCTGCCTCTGACATTTTTCGGATCGGATAGTGCCAACCTCGTATACAACTCTTTAGATCCATTATATCAGTTACCTCTGACATTTTTCGGATTGGATAGGGCCAACCTCTTATTCAACTCTTTAGATCCGTTATCAGTTACCTCTGATATTTTTCGGATTGGATAGGGCCAACCTCTTATTCAACTCTTTAGATCCGTTATCAGTTACCTCTGATATTTTTCGGATCGGATAGGGCCAACCTCGTATACAACTCTTTAGATCCATTATCAGTTACCTCTGATATTTTTCGGATCGGATAGGGCCAACCTCATATACAACTCTTTAGATCCGTTATATCAGTTACCTCTGATATTTTTCAGAACGGATAGGGCCAACCTCGTATACAACTCTTTAGATCCGTTATCAGTTACCTCTGACATTTTTCGGATCGGATAGGGCGAACCTAATATACAACTCTTTAGATCCGTTATCAGTTACCTCTGACATTTTTCGGATTGGATAGGGCCAACCTCGTATACAACACTTTAGATCCGTTATCAGTTACCTCTGACATTTTCGGATCGGACAGGGACAACCTGCTTTACAACTCGGATTGGGTGCAGATTTCACCAAAAAGTGACAGTCTTCGTGGGTGTCTGATAGAAATGTCACGGTTATCGTCCGGCTACGACACACATTCTCTACCCGCTGGCTAAACATAGAACACTGACTTGAGACTGTGAGTTGGTTTTGTTTTCTCCATCTACAGAGTTAATGGACCAATAAGGGGGTAACATTCATGCCCGGACTGAACCAGGATCAAACCAGGGTGTACATATATGATGATCTTATATTAATATTTAAGTAAATGTACTATATAGGACACACAACAGTGTATAGAGGTCAGGCCCTACTGCACATACATACATACATACATACATACATACACCCCTGTTAAAATGCCAGGTTCTTGTGATGTAAAAGAATGAGACAAAGATAAATCATGTCAAAACTTTTTATACCTTTAATTTGACCTATAACGTGAACAATTCAATTGAAGAACAAACTGAAATCTTTGATGGGGAAAAATAAAAAATAAAAAACTCACAATAGCCTGGTTGCATAAGTGTGCACACCCTTAAACTAACACTTTGTTGAAGCACCTTTTGATTTTATTACAGCACTCAGTCTTTTTGGGTAGGAGTCTATTAGCATGGCACATCTTGACATGGCAATATTTGCCCCTTCTTCTTTGCAAAAGCACTCCAAATCTGTCAGATTGCGAGGACATCTCCTGTGCACAGCCCTCTTCAGATCACTCCACTGATGTTCAATTGGATTCAGGTCTGGGCTCTGGCTGGGCCATTCCAAACATTAATCTTCTTCTGGTGAAGCCATGCTTTTGAGGATTTGGATGTGTACTCTGGGTCGTTGTCGTGCTGAAAGGTGAACTTCCTCTTCATATTCAGCTTTCTAACGGACGCCTGAAGGTTTTGTGCCAAAATTGCCTCCACCCTGACTAAGGCCCCGGTTCCAGCTGAAGAAAAACAGCCTCGAAGCATGATGCTGCCACCACCATGCTTCACTGTGGGTATGGTGTTCTTTGGGTGATGTGCACTGTTGTTTTTGCGCCAAACATACTTTTTGGAATTATGGCCAAAAAGTTCAACCTTGGTTTCATCAGACCATAACACATTTTCCCACATGCTTTTGGGAGACTTGATGTTTGTTTTTGCAAACTTCAGCCAGGCTTGGATGTTTTTCTTTGTAAGAAAAGGCTTCCGTCTTGACACCCTACCCCATAGCCCATTCATATGAAGAATACGGGAGATTGTTGTCAC
>JACXGI010011774.1:9975-24441 GCA_016801175.1 Esox masquinongy | reverse complement strand
AAAATGCCAGGTTTTTGTGATGTAAAAGAATGAGACAAAGATAAATCATGTCAGAACTTTTTCCACTTTTAATGTGACCTATAATGTGAACAATTCAATTGAAAAACAAACTGAAATCTTCGAGGGGGAAAAATGAAAAATAAAAATCTTACAATAACCTGGTTGCATAAGTGTGCACACCCTCTTATAACTGGGGATGCCGCTGTATTCAGAATTAACCAATCACATTCAAACTCATGTTAAATAGAAGTCATTACACAGCTGCCATCATTTAAAGTGACTCTGATTAATCACAAATAAAGTTCAGCTGTTCTAGTAGGATTTTCCTGACATTTTCTTAGTTGCATCTCAGAGCAAAAGCCATGGTCCGCAGAGAGCTTCCAAAGCATCAGAGGGATCTCATTGTTGAAAGATATTTCCAAATTTCCAAAGCATTAGATAGATATACCATGGAACACAGTGAAGACAGTCATCAGCAAGTGGAGAAAATATGACACAAGAGAGACATTACCAAGAACTGGACATCCCTCCAAAATTGATGAAAAGACAAGAAGAAAACTGGTCAGGGAGGCTTCCAAGAGGCCTACAGCAACATTAAAGGAACTGCAGGAATTTCTGGCAAGTACTGGCTGTGTGCTACATGTGACAACAATCTCCTGTATTCTTCATATGAATGGGCTATGGGGTAGGGTGGCAAGACAGAAGCCTTTTCTTACAAAGAAAAACATTTAAGCTCGGCTGAAGTATGCAAAAACAAACATCAAGTCCCCCAAAAGCACGTGGGAAAATGTGTTATGGTCTGATGAAACCAAGGTTGAACATTTTGGCCATAATTCCTAAAGGTATGTTTGGGCACAAAAACAACACTGCACATCACCCAAAGAACACCATACCCACAGTGAAGCATGGTGGTGGCAGCATCATGGTTTTGGGCTGTTTTTCTTCAGATGGAACCGGGGCCTTAGTCAGGGTGGAGGGAATTATGAACAGTTCCAAATACGAGGCAATTTTGGCACAAAACCTTCAGGCATCCGTTAGAAAGCTGAAGATGAAGTTCACCTTTCAGCACGACAACGACCCAAAGCACACATCCAAATCCACAAAAGCATGGCTTCACCAGAAGAAGATTAACGTTTTGGAATGGCCCAGCCAGAGCCCAGACCTGAATCCAATTGAACATCTGTGGGGGGATCTGAAGAGGGCTGTGCACAGGAGATGTCCACGCAATCTGACAGATTTGGAGCCCTTTTGCAAAGAAGAGTGGGCAAATTTTGCCATGTCAAGATGTGCAATGGTAATAGACTCCTACCCAAAAAGACTGACTGCTGTGATAAAATCAAAAGGTGCTTCAACAAAGTATTAGTTTAAAGGTGTGCACTCTTATGCAACCAGGTTATTGTGAGTTTTTTATTTTTCCCCCTCAAAGATTTCAGTTTATTTTTCTATTGAATTGTTCAAGTTTGTGAGGACTGCGCCCTCTGCTGCCTCTCCTCCCCCTGCAGCAGGCAGGCTCCAGGGGTCCTTCTGACACCACCGCCCATCTCATCTATTCATCTCACCTGTTGTCTTGTTTAGCGCACCTGGTCCTCATTCACAATCATACCCCCCAGAATATATGTTCCCTCTGCTCCCCTAGTCTTTGTGTGTTATTGTCTCACCATCGTGAGCATATGTATGGTGCTTTTTGTCATTAAAGACATTCAAACCGAAAACTCCACGTTTCCTGCTCCTCATCCCTTCGAAGCCTGACAACGTTATAGGTCACATTAAAGGTGGAAAACATTTCTGACATGATTTATCTTTGTTTTATCTGTAATTTGTTAAGGTTGATACAGGACATCCATTCATGTACAGTACCTAGTTGTTTGCATGAACAATAGCCTTAGTAATATCAACTATTCACAATATAATCACATTGAAAACTATTTATAAAGTAGGCTAGATAGTGATAGTTTAATAAATTACCTTCATGTTAACCCAAATAGAACATGGCTGAGCAAGCTAGCAAAGTGCTAACTGTAACAAACAAACACTTGACTGGAGCTAGCGTACAGCTAACTGGAGACAGCTAATAACCAACCGAAGCCAGCTAACAACAAGGAACTAGTTAATCGCTAACCATTACACTGCAACATTTGCAAAGTTCCTAAACAATACAGTTACACATTTCAATTAAATTAATCCTAGAGATATTGTCAGGAGTGTTGTTTTCAAAAAAAATAATTCAGTACCGTAACAAATTCATTTTTTTTCAAAGGAATGCACCACCGTCATGGAATTTTACGTTCAACATGGGTTTTCGGTCTATGTCATAGTTATAAAATTACTATTCTTTTCCAACCCTCTACATACACTTTAACAGGCAAGTTATCAAAGTGTATCGGTTACGAGAACGCGCAGGTGTTTGGATCGTTAATAGTCCCAACGCAACAAGACCACGTCAAACTGCCCCCCTCTAGGCCAACCGTAGTAAGTGTCCTTGAATATAAAAGTGTCTTTCAAAATTTGATATTATCAACCCCAAATGCAACCATGAATTTTTTATGCATCACACCTATTTGAAGAAGCAAGTAGCCAGTCTGCCTTATTAATGGTTACTGCACTGTAGACATATTAACAAATTGGATAATGTATATTATCTCTTGAATAATGTATATTACTTAGCCTATTGTTCATGCAAACCACTAGTTACATGAATGCATGTCCTGCATCAACATTACAACAAAATTACAGTACAAACTGTGTTCTTGCAAAAAATATTGATATTAACTTGACTTGTTTTTTCACATCATGGAAAAGTCTGCCCAAGACACCATTATAATGGTGTATGGTTAACCAGTGGTGCCACTCTATCATTTTGAGGTGACTCTTCAGTGACTCAGGAGTGCAATTACCTCTATGACTCCATATTTTCAATTTGTATTTCTGCTATGCTCGCTCAATATGCTGAGTATGAGCATCAGTCTCAGGGTCAGCAAAGTTCCTTCTATGGCAGACACAATACTGGTTAAATAGTTTCTTCAAGTTTGATAATTAGGCCCATGTTTATGACATGTTATGTTGTCTCAGTTAATTTTAAGTTGTCATAACAAAGACATCACAGACAATGTCAACCTTGCATAAAAAATGACATAATCAACCAAATGACACCTATGACAACATTCATAAACATTCATAATGATTCCTTCATGTGTCATGTCATGGTTATGACAGTATCATGACAGTGTCATGTCAGTCTTATGCACACCCCTTCAAATAAAGTGTTACTCAAAATATTAGAATTAAAAAAGGAACAATATAGAAATGTACAATACAGCTCGTTAACACTAGAACCGCCAAGCCTTTTTTACCCCCTATAACCGCCAGAGCCGAACGCCGTTTGGCTTCATTAGCATATGAATCGTCCCTATTAGCATGGACATTCTCCTCTGCAGCATCACCATCCAGCCAGAGCATCAGTTCATCTACTGGGTCGTTATCAAACTATATTGAATGATCTAATAAAAATAATGAAATACAGAATTTGTTTGATTTAAATGGTTAATGAATTTGAAAAATACAAGAATGTGTTTGTATTGAAGGTCTCATCATACTAAAAAAAAACAACTTAAAAAAGAATACATAGAAAAACAAGAGGTCCGAAATGAATAGGCGGTGAACCGCAGTAGTGGGGCTATCGGGTTGATTTCAACGCCAATGCATAGGTCTAGTCTCCTAGATTATTGGCATATAGGATTTTTCTATAGGTGACATCAATCAATTATCGATAAACAGAGAGGAGCTATTGGAAAAAGACGAGGTCTGAAATGAATAGGCTGTGAACGGCGCATCTTTGCAGGTCTCTCCCGCAGGTTGAAGTAGGGCAATCGAGATCATCTCAAAGCCAATGCATTGCTCTAGTCTCCTTGATAACTGGCATATAATATTTTTCTATAGGTGACATCAATCAATTATTGACAAACAGAGAGGAGCTATTAGAAAAAGACGAGGTCCGCGGTGAACCGCGCATTTTGCAAGTCTCTCCCGGGGTTGTAGTGGGGCTGTCAGGGTTGATTTCAACGCCAAAGCTCTAGTCTTCTAGATTAATGGCATATAAGATCTTTCTATAGGTGACATGAATAAGTTATCGAAAACCGAGAAGAATTATTAGAAAAAGATAGAAATTAGATATCGTTGGAATTTCGTTTTGTGAATAATTATTTAGCCTAATACATTTATAAAATATTAATCTTCAGTAAAATAAGCAGAGAAAATTCAGAGCAATTTAGTTTCTCTTTCCGTAAAATAATGTAGATTTACATTTTCGATTTAAATTTGATGAAATAAGCTATATCACAATAAGCTGAATCTCCTATTGGAAAAACAGTAACACGTGGTGAATAGCCTATATCATTTGTATTATGTTTCAATGATAGCCTAATTAAGTTTTCATTCATCTGGGGGTATCGCGCATTCATCCATTGACGTCATGCATTCAGTGAGGGGTGCCATGTGGGTACCAACGCTAAGTGGCGTGGGCTGTTGGCGGATTAAGTAGGAAAACAGGGTAAAAAAAACAGTTTAGAATTCCGACAACGGAACAATGTAATATACACCTATTTAGTAAAAGTCATAGAAGGAGGAGGGTGTAGCTTTCAAAATGGCAGTTTTATTTTAATTACAAACTCAAACGCCAATTGGTGTAGGCATTTGGTGGTACTAGTGTTAATATGTAGTCTCTTTGTCAGGGGAGCAAAAGTAATTGGACAATTGACTCAAAAGCTGTTTCATGGACAGGTGTGGGCTATTCCGTCATTATTTCTTCATCAATTAAGCAGGTAAAAGGTCAGGAGTTTATTCCAGGTGTGACATTTGCATTTGGAAGCTGTTGCTGTGAACCCACAAAATGCTGTCAATGGAGCTCTCGATGCAAATGAAACAGGCAATCCTTAGGGTGCAAAAAACAAAAAAAACATCAGAGAGATAGCAGGAACATTAGGAGTGGCCAAATCAACAGTTTGGTACATTCTGAGAAAAAAAGAACGCACTGGTGACCTCTGCAACACAAAAAGGCCTGGACGTCTACGGAAGACAACAGTGATGGATGATCACAGGATCCTTTACATGGTAAAATATAGCCCCTTCACAACATCCAGCCAAGTGAAGAACACTCTCCAGGAGGTAGGCATATCATTATCCATGTCTGCCATAAAGAGAAGACTTCATAATAGCAAATAGAGAGGGTTCACAACAAGGTGCAAACCATTCATAAGCCTCAAGAATAGAAAGGCCAGACTAGACTTTGCCAAAAAACATCTAAAAAAGCCAGCCCAGTTCTGGAACAGCATTCTTTGGACAGATTAAACTTCCCCAGTACCAGAATCAACCAGTACCAGAATGATGGGAAGAAAAAAGTATGGAGAAGGCTTGGAACGGCTCATGATCCGAAGCATACCACATCATCTGCAGAACATGGTGGAGGTAGTGTGATGGCATGGTCCTGTATGTCTTCCAATAGCACTGGGTGACTAAAGTTTATTGATGATTTGAAAGAAGACAGAAGCAGCCAGAATTCTGAAGTGTATTGGGATATGCTGTCTGCTCAGATTCAGCAAAGTTGATTGGACGGCGCTTCACATTAAAGAAGGACAATGACCCAAAACATACTGCGAAAGCAACCCAAGAGAATTTTAAGGCAAAGAAGTGGTATAATCTGCAATGGCCAAGTCAATCACCTGATCTCAATCCGATTGAGCATGCATTTCACTTGCTGAAGACAAAACTTAAGGCAGAAAGACACACGAACAAACAACTGAAGACTGCTGCCGTAAAGGCATGGCAAAGCATCACAAAGGAGGAAGCCCAGTGTTAGGTGATGTCCATGCATTCCAGACTTCATATAGTCACAGCCTGCACAGGATTCTTGACAAAGTATTAAAAATGAACATTTTATTTATGATTGTGTTAATTTGTCCAATTACATTTGAGCCCCTGAAATAAGGGGACTGTGTTTGAAAATGGTTGAAATTCCTAAACAATTCATACTATATTTTTGTTGAACCCCTTGAATTAAGACTGAAAGTCTGCACTTCAATTGCATCTCAGTTGTTTCATTTGAAATCCATTGTGGTGGCATACAGAACCAAAATTATGAAAATTGTGTCAGTGTCCAAATATTTCCGGACCTAACTGTATGTGCCCACTGAATTTGACGCCAGTAACACGTTTAAAAAAATTTGGGACAGGCAACAAAAGACTGGAAAAGTTGTGTAATGTAAAAAAACTAAACCTGTTCAATCAATCAATCAAATTTATTTATAAAGCCCTTTTTACATCAGCAGTTGTCACAAAGTGCTTTTACAAAACACCCGGCCTTAAACCCCATGGAGCAAACAACAGTAGTGTTGAATTTCAGTGGCTAGGAAAAACTCCCTAAGAGGCGAAATTTAGAAAGAAACCTAGAGAGGACCCAGGCTCAGAGGGGTGGCTAGTCCTCTTCTGGCTGTGCCGGGTGAACATATTAAGAGTACAAATTGTAATAATTAATAAATGCATGTGGGCTGAGTCCAGAGTCTATTTAAACTTAGTCCAGGTCGGAAGCATGACCGGATGGACAAGGACAGGGACAACACAGGGGAGGGGGGAGGTGTCAGCACAGTGGCAGCTGAAATCGTCAGGTATCGTCTTGATCTGCAACACAACCAGGAGGACTTTGGACCGGGACAGCAACGGATCTTTCAAGCCTGGTACTCCTTAGGTGTGGGCCAAGACCTCATGTCCTCCTAGGTTAAAACGGCAGGAGAGCGGGAAAATTTAGAAAATGCATTCCTTAGATCTTCAGGGATTTATAGTGGAGAAGGAGAACTGACCCTACTCCCCCAGCACAATAGTATAGCAGCGTAAGACCTTGGGGCTGAGACAGGGGGGTCCAGTGACACTGTGGCCCTATCCGGTGGAGGCCCCGGACAGGGCCCAACAGGCAGGAAATCAATCCACCCACATTGCCAAGCATCAACCAAAGGGACACCCACCAACCGGTGGAATATCACACAACTAATTTGGTAAATTAGCAACAGGTCAGTAACATGATTGTGTATTAAAAGATCATTCCAGAGTGGATGGGTCTGTCAGACGTGAGGATGGGGATGGGTTCACCACTGTGAATTACTGCACAGGCAAATTGTGCAAAAATGTAAGAATGACGTTCCTCAACGTAAAATTTTAATGAGTTTGGTGATCTCAGCATCAACGGTACATAAAATCATTGAAATATTCAGAGAATCCGGTGTGCAAGGGCTGAGGCTGAAAACCAATACTGGATGGCCGTGATCTTCGGGCCCTCACACGGCACTGCATTAAAAACAGACACGGTTTCGTAATGGAAATCATTGCAAGGGCTCAGGAAAACTTTCGAAAACCATTGTCTATAAATAAAGTCCGTCGCTGTATCCACAAATCCACAAGTTAAAACTTTACCATGCAAAGAAAAATGTATATAAACAAGATCCAGAACCACTGCCACCTTCTTTGGGCTTGAGCTCATTTAAGACTGAGGTAAAATGGCAAACTGCACTGTGGTCTGACAAATCAAAATGTCTAATTATTTTTGGAAACAAGGACGCTGTGTCCTCCAAACTAAAGAGGAGAGGGTCCATCCGGCTCCCATCAGCGCACAGTTCAAAAGCCAGCATCCGTGATGGTATGGGGGTGCATTAGTGCACATGGCATGGGTGACTTGCACATCTGTGAAGGCAACATTAATGATGAACGATACATGTTTTGGAGTTACATATGCAGCAATCCAGACAATCCAGGCCTTGCTTATTTCAGCTAGACAATGCCAAACCACATTCTGTGTGTATTACAACAGCATGGCGCTGTAGTAAGAGTCTCGGTGCTAAACTGGCCTGCTTGCAGTGCAGAACTATCACCCATTGAAAACATTTGGCGCAGCATGAAACGGAAAAAATCAATGGAGAACCCGAACTGTTGAGCAGCTGAAATCCTATATCAAGCAAGAATGGGAATACATTTCATCTGAATGGAGTTGAGGGGTTGAAAATATACAGTTAAGTTTTGCATTCTTAGTTAGCTGTAGTGTTAGTGTTTGATGCAGTCAAGTTAACTATTTTTCATCAGCAGAAACAGTAAATTACAAGCAATATGATAGTGTACCATGCATGTGGAATTGGTTGCTGTAAGAGGACACACCTCGTTTACGTAACCTAAGACTTCCCTGATTTTCTCCAGAGGAAATCATACACATTTTCCGCTTGAACCCATCCCCTCCTTCCTTCTCCCGGTCATCCCTGGAGATCTTCTCCCATAGCTCACCTGCCTCTAACCGTTCTGACATTTAATGTACAGACACATTTCCTTCTAATGTCCTTTCTTTCCAAAACAAGTCTTATCAACCGTAACCAGTCACGCTTCAACATTTCACAGACAATTCACTGTCACAAACTCTTTGCACTGCCCAAGCTGATTCTCTTCTGTTCTCAACAACGTAAATTTATGCACTGCCTTCTCCAGTGTGAACCTGGAGATCTTACTGTCCACACTTTTGGGGTTGTGGGTCTTAGACTGATTCTACTCGGTGACAGGGAGAGGACCTATTTCTCCCCCACAGCCTCTCACTACTGGTGTTCCCCAGAATACATTGTAGGCCCTGCCAATCAGGTGAAAGATATCTGCGAACTATGGTACTATTGGGAGTCCAAAGAATCAGCCAAAGGCCGTCTACACTCACCCTTCCTATACTGGATTGGGTCACAGCTCCTGTACCTATCTGAGCACTCTGATCTCCCAATGAAAAGACTGTTGTCCATCTCACCCCACAGCAATGGCCTCACTTTGTTCTTATCCATACAATGTAGAGATTTGGACTCAAGCACATCCAATTCATATCTTGGGTTTAACTCAACCTAGATTTATGTATTGGATTTATCTAGATTAGTTTCCTTTGTTTCTAGTGTAGCATATAGTTTATTACAGCAGTGGTTCATTTAAGCCCAGGTATGCAGAAAAACAACACGGTAAACATTGTTTACACAGGCTGCCCAAAGCTAAAATGTTGTCCAATTATTAATTGATTTGATATTTCAAATGACCAATTATTTTTTCAGTCAGAATCAGGAGGCCATATTTGTATATATAGTAAATAAAACTTTTACTAAGTATTTAAGGTGATTGTGTGATTTGTCGCAGACACAGGTTAGTTGTGCTTTATTTCACCAGGTTCCACTGTACCTCCTTCAACAAATATAGCAAATATATCCTGTCTGGAGTCCTGATAGCTGTTGGCTCCATGACAGTTATTGAGATACTCATTTTGATTTACTGGAAAAAGAAAACAACAATAAATGAAGGTAAGTAAGATACAATATTCCTGCAATATTTGCGTTTATATGTTTTCTCCTTTTGTTCTACAACCCTGTTTCCAGAAAAGCTGGGACGCTATGTAATATGTAGAGAAAAACAGAATGCAATGATGTACAAATAATTTTTAAAAAAACCTTGTGGAACATCTCACAACTAATTAGGTCAATTGGCAACAGGTCAGTAACATAATTGGATATAAAAAGAGCATCCCAGAGAGGATGAGTCTTTCAGAAGTAATGGTTGGGGAGGGGTTCACCACTTTGTGAAACACTGCGCAGGCAAATTGTGAAACAATTTAAGAATAACATTTCTCAACATAAAATTGCAAAGTTTGGGAATCTCATCATCTAAATACATAATATCATTAAAAGATTCAGAGAATCCGGAGAAATCACGGTACGCAATGGACAAGGCCGAAAACCAATATTGGCTGGCCCTCAGGCCCAATGTTCGTTGGGCCCTCAGACGGCACTGCATTAAAAACAGACATGATTCTGCAGTGGACATTACTGCATGGGCTCAGCAACACTTACGAAAACCATTGTGTGTGAACACATCGTTGCATCCACAAATGCAAGTTAAAACTCTACCATGTGTAACAGAGGCCAGCGAGTACAGTGCTGTGCAATAAGTGAAAACCTCACTCCCCGACGCCTTAACATGTGCCCTGGCGACAGACACTACAGCCCATGGGATTTAGCCTCCTTGCTAGAGCACCTGACTCCCATCCTGAGGACCCGGATTCAAGTCGGAGTAGGACCTGTTATACTGGTACCATGACCCGGATGTGGGAGTGAGGTTTGGGGGGTATGTAACAGGGGCCAGTGAGCACAGTGCTGTGCAATGAGTGAAAACCTCGTTCCCCAACGCATTAAGAGGCACTCTAGTGACAGGTACACATGCAGAGGCATCGTGCTGGAGCGCACCGACTGCGGAGGATAGGAACCGACTGCGGAGGATAGGAACCGACTGCGGAGGATAGGAACCGACTGCGGAGGATAGGCACCGACTGCGGAGGATAGACACCGACTGCGGAGGATAGGCACCGACTGCGGAGGATAGGAACCGACTGCGGAGGATAGACACCGACTGCGGAGGATAGACACCGACTGCGGAGGATAGACACCGACTGCGGAGGATAGGCACCGACTGCGGAGGATAGGAACCGACTGCGGAGGATAGACACCGACTGCGGAGGATAGACACCGACTGCCAGCTCTGTGCTTTTACGCCAGCCAGTGTGAGCCTCCTGGTGTGACCGATGAAAAGGAAGATCCATACGGATTTTCTGTTCATCAATTATTTACATTGTTGTAAGAATTCAAAAGATTAACAAGTAGGGAAAACCACACTCATAATGACACCAGCATTACATGACTGTGTACAAACCCATCAGATTTCACAACAATGAAAGTTTAAAACAAAGCAAAATTACCGATGCGAAATAAGTACCATCATGATGCTTCATAACAGTAGCTATGTCGTCACAGTAACATATGCCACTAGATCACCGAACACACCTGAACACGTTTGATGTATACAGGCATGGCTTAGCCTATGTCTACATTTCTGATTTAGACTTTGTGAAATAGCCTATTACCGATAGGATTACTGTAGCATACTTTAGCTGCTTTTTAATTAGTCGAAACATTCATATTTTATAATGCACTCCTTTGGTCAATTTTAGATTAAGGAAATTCTTAAAGACAGAACCGATCCCATGGGTTTTAGCCTTCTTGCTAGAGCACACGACTCCCATCCTGAGGACCTGGGTTCGAGTCCCAGTAGGACCTGTTACACATGCAAGAAGATACCATATATAAACAAGATCCAGAAATGCTGTCGCCTTCTCTGAGCCCGATCTTATTTAAGATTGACGGAAGCTAAGTGGAAAACTGTCCTGTGGTCTGACGAATCAAAATGTGAAATCATTTTTGGGAATCATGGATGCCACATCCGCCAGTCTACAGAGGACACGGAGCATCCAGTTCAAAAGCCAGCATCCGTGATGGTATCTGGGCGCATTAGTGCAAATGGCATGGGTGACTTGCACATCTGTGAATGCACCATTAATGCTGAACAATGTATACAGGTTTTGGAGCAACATATGCTGCCATCCAGACTACGTCTTTTTCAGGGAAGGCCTTGCTTATTTCAGCTAGACAATGCCAAACCACATTCTGCGCGTATTACAACAGCATGGCGCCATAATAAAAGAGTCTCGGTGCTGCCGAGACATTTGCTGTATCATGACATGAACAATAGAACAATGCAACAATGGAGACCCTGAACTGTTGAACAGCGTAAATCCTTTATCAAGCAAGAATGGGAATACATTTTACTTTCACAACTACAGCAATTGTTTTCCTCAGTTCCCAAAAGCTTGTAGAGTATTATTAAAAGAAGAGGTGATGCAACACAGTGGTAAACATGCCCCGTCACAACGTTTTTGAAATGTGTTGCTGGCAACAAAAATTCAAAATGGCCATGTATTTTTCCAAAAACAATAAAATGTCTCAGTTTTAACATTTGCCATGTTGTCTTTGTACTATTAATTACAGGGATAAAGGATTTGCACACCATTGCATTCTGTTCATATTTGCATCTTAAACAGCATCACAACACTTTTGGAAATGTCGTTGTAAAATGTTTAGACATGAACAAACAAAGAAAAACATCAGAGAATGAAAATCCAAAATTAGTGACTTGCTTGACCAGGGGCATTTTTTCAGGCCCCCAACCCGAACAAACACAAAGCATATTTCTCTGGGAATGTACACCACACAGACATCAGAATATAAAGCTTAGTTTAGAAAGCTGATGTGAAAATGAAATATTGTACTTTTCTTTGGATAATATCAATAGAAGAGTTACATTTTATCTGTATTCTGTATGTTCTTATGCAGAGTCTACCGGTGTAATCTATGCAGATGTCCAACCAGCACATCAAATGTCATCATCACAATTGGTGAGAACAAAGTTTAGATTTATGTTCATGTATTTTCAATAAGTAAGTGGTAGAGTATGTAGTAAAAAAATCATATTGTCCACAATAAAAACAAAGAAACTGGAACGCTCCATCTCTGCATCTTTGTGTCTGAATTCTTTAGGTGTTAAAATAATGAACAACATGGTATCCTTTTTTACAGGGAGGAAATTATACTGTGGATCCCTCAGTTCACTCAGTTTGGGTTGAAGAAACAATCTACTCAAATATTCGTTTTTGATAACACAATGATAATTATCAGAGTAAAATTTAATTTTTAGGTCCTTAACAGCCATAACTGCCATTAACTGAATGTATATAACTTCAATGTCTAAAACTGTTGCTTTAGGAATAAAGTGCAATCTATAAGTATTAAGACAATGACGGTATTTTTTTTACATCCATAAAAATACAACAGGGTAACATTGTTTGTGTCTCCCTTAAAGTTTATATTTGCAGGATACAATTCACCAAGTTAAACCAAGATCCATAAATTCACAGCATAAAACTCACACATGGGTATCCTGAAACATAATAATAATATGAAGACCAATTGTATGATTATGAATGGTAGTAATAGGTAAAGAGTTAGCCACATGATTTAGCAGCAGAGTAACAGTATAAATGAACGGGCTAACGTTATGACATTATGAAAATTGGTTGAATCTTACCCTGTAAGCATTAGCTACCAGTAACCAATATTATAAGATCTTTGTCACCTTCACAGAATAACATAGTTGTATAGCCCTTTTAAGATGCAGTTATGTCATGTTTTTTGTACTAAAAACACATAGCTATTTGTAAGGGACCATGGCATGATGTTTTGTGTGTGGGAAAGTCAACTTTTTGGTTCCTCAAACTGAACTCTGGACCTTGAAGCCAGTTCCAATAATTATTTTCATTGGAACCATCTATTCAGAGACTTATTTAGATGCTATATTAATATTAATAATTAGGGTGCAATTAAAAATAAGGTAGAACAGAAAACCAGCAGGCTCTGGACATCGTAGTGTAACCCACACTCTCAGCATGACTACCTGTCATAATTAAAGTAAATATTTTTGTTAATGCTACGCAGCAGGCCTGCCATTGCTTGCCAGTGAAATCTAACACCCTCTCTCTCTCATTTGGATTACGGACAGCTGTTTGTCGTTATTGCCCTCACATTTGTTCCTTATCATTGACCCAATCCCAATATCCACACTAACAGACTTTGCAGCACTTTCTCGCTAAGTCTGTGAGGGCTTAGGACTGTCCCACTGTCAAATCGTCAAGTGCGCGAGGGCTCTCTCGCAGACATTTTGAGCCATTTATGCACACGTTTCGTAAGTCCGCATTTCTGTAAACTTTTCTGAAGACTTCCTGAGGGAATTGCCCACAGTTCATAGTGTTGTGACGTGAAATACAGAGGTTACCAGGCGACGCCCGGAAGCGAGAGAAAAATCCCGGAAAAGCCGCCTTATAAATAAAAAAAAAAAAAAAAAAGAAGAACGGTTAACTTGTTACAAACCCTGTGGCTCTAGTAGTCTAGGGTGGATGGTACAGAGACCCGTAACATAATACTCATGCAAATTAGTGTAGTGTAAATGAACAGTGAGAACAAACGACACAGACAACCAAAGCTACCGTCAAACATAAAACGTTTATTATAAACACACGGTAAAAGGGGAAGGGAAAAGGGGCTGAGCTGAACCCAAGAAATGAAATAATATAGTCAAAACACCCCTAAACTGAACTTGCCTGCCTCAAGAACCGCTTAGCTGACTACTAACCAATACAAAAATACAATGGGTGGTCCGCTCAGTTCTAACTAGTGTTTTTAGACAAAGTTTTCCTACGGGTTGTGTATGCCCAAGGGCGACTTGCTAAAAAAAAACTTTTCCCAGGGACACAGGGACAAACAAAAACACAGGTTGAACGGGGACTAAATAGCACACAGCAAACAATTGACTAGACAACACCAAACAAAACACCACAGCAATACATACTCACATGAAACAGGACGAAGTGAGATGTATGTGCTAAACTAAGTGATGTATGTATGAGCAAAGTGTCTGTCTATCAAAAAAGGTATGTATCTCAAGAATGTCTATGTCCATGTGGGGTAAATCAAAAGAGTC
>JACXGI010011773.1:0-24230 GCA_016801175.1 Esox masquinongy | reverse complement strand
TAAATCAGGCCTTTTTAGGTATTCAAGGTATTCAAACTGCTGATCCTAATGAGTCCTTTCATTGGGTTGAATTAACTACGGACACATTTTTTCACACCAGAAGATTGCATGTTTGACAACAAACAAGCCACTTTGATGTATTTCTTTTTTCTCTAAGACTGCATATATTACTTAAACACACAAAAAGATCTAACCAAATTCAATGTGAAAAATGTGCAACAATGCAGAATATCAGACTGCAATTGATTGATTTGGTAGATATATACAGTAGACACACTTACAGCAATGATGTCCAGGGTGTTGTGACAGACCTTGCGTATCTCAGCGTTCTGGTCGTGCATCAGGTCAATGAGGTAGGCAGGTACCTCTGGAGAGAAGGAGTGAAGGAGAGGACAACAAAGGGATGTACAAACCATCTGACTACATGTCTGTTAGGCCATCATACTCCTCATTCTACTCAACCACATCATGCAACAGAGTCTCTGTAATCAAGACCCACTCTGACAGTCATGGTGTGGTTTTGGAGGGAAGAACTGGAGAGGCATGACTACTCTGTCAATTGAAGTAGAGACACAGGTGTTGCCCTATGGCCAAATGAACAATTCAATACATTTCCTGTTATCAGAGAGAGACTGATTGACCACACGAAGTGTCCCAGCGCAGATCCCTGTAATATTTTCAATACAATGACAATGTGTATCAAATACAACTGTGATTTATAGTGAATTTGGGGAAGTATTAAGATCCCTTAATTTTCGCACATTTTGTTTATTTCAACATTAATCTAAAATTGCTTGAAATAATTTTCTTCCTCAACAATCTACACACAACACCCCATAACGACCAAGTGAAACAGGTTTTTAGAAGTTTTAGCAAATTAAAGAAAAAAATATTCATCACATTTACATAAGTATTCAGAGCCTCCATCATGACACTCCAAACTGAGCTCAGGTGCATCCTGTTTTCTTTGATCATCCTTAATGTTTCTACAACTTGACTGAAGTCCAACTGTGGGAAATTCAATGGATTGGACACAATTTGGAAAGGCACACATCTACTTGTATAAAAGGTCCCACAGTTGACAGTGCATGCCACTAAAAAAACAAGCCATTAGGTTGAAGGAATTGTCCATAGAGCTCCAAGACAGGATTTTGTTGAGGCACAGATCTGGGGGAAGGTACCAAAAAATGACTGCAGCATGTTTTCCAAGAAAAAAAAGGCATGAGGGAGCAGGTTTTCCAAGACCATAGTGGCCTCCATAAATCTTAAATGGAAGTTATTTGGAACCAACAACATTCTTCCTAGATCTGGCTGTCCAGCAAAATGAGCAACAGGGGGTGAAGGACCTTGGTCTGGGAGGTGACCAAGAACCCGATGGTCACTCTGATAGAGCTCCAGAGTTCCAGTGTTGAGATGGGAGAATATTCCAGAAGGACAACAATCTCTGCAGTAAAATGCTCTTGACAGCCTGCTGAAAGACCTTTAGTTGTTTTTTGTCAGACTCTAAGCAGGCTGTCAAATCCTTTTTACTTGAGAGTGGCTTTTGTTTGGCCACTCAACCATAAAGGCCTGATTGTAGGAGTGCTGCAGAGATGGTTGTCTTTCTGGTTCTCCCATCAATTTTCCACAGTTGGACTCCAATCAAGGATGATCAATGGAAACAAGAGGCACCTGAGGTAAATTTCAAGTGTCATAGCAAAGGGTCTGAATACTTAATGTATTTAAATGTGATATTTTAGTCTTGTAATACATTCGCAAACATAAAAAAAAAAATGTTGGTTTGTTTTAAAGGAGTATTGTGTCTAGATTTTTAAGTAAAAATTTAATTCATTTTAGACTAAGGCTGTAACATAAGAAAATGTGAAAAAAGACAGGTGTCTGAATACTTTCCGATTTCAAAAAATGTCTCAATAGTGCCTGGTATTTTACAGTAGGTATGTGGTTCTTTTCTGCTTTTGATACTAATTTCAATGCCAAAATGACTACTGATCTGCACAGCCAAAAAGACAAATGTAAATGTGAGCTGTTTCCTAGGCAGTCTTGGAAGGTACTGCAAGTCAGTGACCCAGAGCACACATCGAAACCCACAAAGAAATAGTTACGATGTTATCTGTTTCCAGTATGGTTCATGGATCATAGGATTAACCGGAGGCTGGTAATACCATAGGTCTTAAAAGGGCCTAAAATATCTACTCAGAGTGAGGTTTATAATTGCAAAAGGAAGGATACCTGTTTCCTTGATAATAACATCCCTGGTGGCCTGGTGGAACACCATTTGGTAGAACACATAGACGATCTGACACACAAACTCATCGTCCTGCTGTTGGACTGACATACACAAAAACAGAAAAATGGAAGAAGTGAGTTCCCCTGAGCAGTTAAATGTGTTTCTTATGCACAGTACATTACATACAATCAAACAGCAAACCAAGTAGAACTGCACTAACCACTACCTACCATTGAGCAGATCAATGAGAGTGGGGATAATGCCAGACTTGGCCATCGTGACAGCACACGAGTCATCCGTGGACACTGTCCCAATCAGGATCACCATCTCCAGGATCAGGTCATCCTCTGCAGAACCTGGTGAGGGTGGGAGCAGATGTCAGGGGTCAAAGAGATCAAAGCTAGGAGTTTGATAAAGTCAAAGATAACTGGTTCGAGTGTGTGATCATCCAATGACATAGGATCTGTCCGTGACCTTGACAGACAGCGATAAGGTTTATGACTTTGAGATTGGGCTTGTAGAAAGCCACAGGAGAGTATTTCTTCAAACTGAAAACGTATGATATGGTCGTACAGTATTTATCTTGTCTTAAATTCCGTCAGGCTAATAAACCCTGGAAGTGGCTGCACCTCCCTTCTCATGGCCTGCCTGCCATGAATATGTCTACAAGCCTTACCTGCTTTGAGGTGGTGCCTTCCTGGTTTAACACTAGAACCACCAGGCCTTTCAGACCCCCTATAACCGCCAGAGCTGAACACCGTTTGGCGTCATTAGCATACGAATCATCCCTATTAGCATGGAAATTCTCCTCCGCAGCATCACCATCCAGCCAGAGCATCAGTTCATCTACTGGGTCGTAGATGATATAAACTATATAGAACAGTCTAAAAAAGAACATCTTTTGTATTTCGTTTCATGAATCATTATGTAGCCTAATGCATTTGTAGAATCTTCAGTAAAATAAGCAGAGAAAATTCAAAGAGAGGGTATAGGATGAGTGTTTAGTTTCTCTTTCCCTAATAAAATAAAAACAGTAACTTGTATAACCCTTGATGAATTGGAAATTGGTGACTGGTAAACAATATTGATGGTATTTCGTTTAGTGAATAATTATTTAGCCTAATACATTTGTAGAACCTTAATCTTCAGTAAAATAAGCAGAGAATAGGCTATATGAACGGCTTGTCTTTGCAGGTCTCTCCCGGGGGTTCTAGTGGGGCTTTTGAGTTGATTTCAACGCCAATGCATATCTCTAGTCTCCTAGATTACTGGCATATTTGTGTATAGGTGACATGAATGAGTTATCGAAAAACCGAGAGGAGTTATTAGAAAAGATTAGGTCCGATATCGTTGGAATTTCGTTTTGTGAATAATTATTTAGCCTAATACATTTGTAGAATATTAATCTTTAGTAAAATAAGCAGAAAAAATTCAAAGAGAGACGATACGATGTGTGTGCGATTTAGTTTCTCTTTCCCTCCTAAATAAAAAACAGTAACTTGTAATACCTTTGTTGAATTGGTAACTGGTGACTGGTAAACAATATGCTTGTTATTTCGTTGCGTGAATAATTATTTAGCATAATACATTAGTAGATTTACATTTTAGATTTACATTTGATGAATTAGCCTACACAATAAGCAGAATCTTCTATTGAAAAACTGTAACGTGTGATAAGTAGCCTATATCGTTTGTATTATGTTTCAATAATAGCCTAAGTTGTTGAATGGTTGTGGAAATCTTGTATTTCATTTGTAAGTTCATTCAAATTCAACCAAGGCTCTGATCATTCATCAAGGAGTATTGCGCAGTCATCCATTGAAGTCATGCATTCAGTGAGGGGTGATTAGCGCCTGGGTACCATTTGGGTACCAACGCTGAATGCCGTGGGCCCGGTTTCCCAAAGCACTAAGATGATCGTAAGATGCACGTAAGTTATTTTATCAGTGCGTTTCCCAAAAGCATCGTTACTTAAGTGGCACGTAACATTGCTCGATAATTAACGAGCGCTCCGGACCACTTGTTAGTCCATCTTAACCGATCTTAACAGGCACGTTACTGTTCTTGTAAAATAGTGCCTCCCTCAACATGCATGGAGTGATCGCAAACTGTTATTATTAAGGCAATAGAAAAATTATCAAAACAGTTTTAATTTAGACCAATTTAATTAAGCTAGACAAATTATATAATAAGTGCGTGAGTGGATGTGAATGTAATTGAATGCAATTGACAACTGAGAATAAAGAAAAACGTACCTAAAACAAGAAATAATTAAGAAAAAGTGTTCAAAATTATCTTTCACGTTTGAACACCCGCATTGTAGGCTACTTGTAGGCTACTGTCTTTGATACATAGGTGCTGGTGCCTCTACCTCGTCAAGAATAACATTGATTTCTTTAGCTCTGAATACTTGTTTTCTCTTGGGTCCCATTTTTATTTCAAACAATTAGAATGGATTTTTCCAGCTATGCTTATATTCCAATTTAACCAATCATGTGTTGATTCCTATGTGACTTAAGTATTTCTAGTATTACAGTAATTAAGTATTCTATATAGCTACCAGAGGAACTGCTAATTTGATGTCGTGGTCGATTTCCGGAGATATGATTTTGATTGGTTGAAGTCCATCCCATTAGTTGGATATAACGTTTCGTCCACACTAAATTTCAAAATTTTTTGGAGTTTTACATTTTCCTATTGCCTAAGTAGTAGTAGAATACATCGCCAGCGATATTATATGCATCTGATAAGTAATCAAGCTCTATCAACATGCAATAGGCTATACAGCTATACAGAAGGTGCAGTGGTCTCTTCATTTTTTCCGGAACTGTATTTTAAAACATATTCTTGGCCTAATTCCATTACAAACACAAAACATGGCCTAATTCCATTCCAAACGGCCGTAACATAGAACTTACGATGCACTTTATAAAGAGTAATGTATGTGGTGGTTTGGGAAACAGGCGTAAGTCCGTCGTAACAAAGGCCATCTTAAGGCTACTTGCATCGTTAAACTGTCGTAAGTGCCACGTTATCGGGAAACTGGGCCGTGGGCTGTTGGCGGATGAAGTCAGAAAACAGGTTAAAGAATCAGGTAGTCTCTAAATAGTTTTCTGTTCATCAATTTAGAATTCCGACAACGGAACAATGTATTATACGCCCATTTAGGAAAGGTCATGGAAGGTGGAGGGTGTAGCTTTCAAAATGGCAGTTTTATTTTAATTACAAACTCAAACGCAAATTGGCAAAGGCATTTGGTGGTTCTAATGTTAAGGCCTTCTTTGTGCCTAGCTGGTTTAAGACCTTCTTTGTGCCTACCTGGTTTAAGGCCTCCTTTATGCCTACCTGGTTTAAGGCCTCCTTTGTGCCTACCTGGTTTAAGGCCTCCTTTGTGCCTACCTGGTTTAAGGCCTCCTTTGCGCCTACCTGGTTTAAGGCCTCCTTTGCGCCTACCTGGTTTAAGGCCTCCTTTGCGCCTACCTGGTTCAAGACCTTCTTTGCGCCTACCTGGTTTAAGGTGGTCTTTGAGGTAGGGCACCAGGTTGTACTCCTTTAGCACCAGATCCCAGTCCAGGTCAGGGATGGTGAGGTTAGCCAAGGTCCCCAGACATTCGATAACATAGTCCTCCTTCTCTTCCCCTACCACTTGGGCCGCCAAGTCACCCACATAGTCCTAAGAGAAGGACAGAAGGAACGTCTTCACAACGTCTACCCAATGTTAAAGCTCATCTGTGATAGTGTGTGAGTGGTAATTAGTTTGGTACTCAATATAGAGGTTTGTATTAATGTTTGTATTGATGTTAGTAGTCATTATGAAGAAGTTAGTACTCATTATGAAGATGTCAGTACTAATTATGAAGAGGTTAGTAATCATTATGAAGACGTTAGTACTCATTATTAAGACGTTAGTACTCATTATCAAGACGTTAGTACTCATTATCAAGACGTTAGTACTCATTATGAAGACATTAGTACTCATTATGAAGACGTTAGTAATCATTATGAAGACGTTAGGACTCATTATGATGATGTTGGGACTCATTATGAAGATGTTAGGACTCATTATGAAGACGTTAGGACTCATTATGAAGACGTTAGGACTCATTATGAAGACGTTAGGACTCATTATGAAGACGTTAGTACTCATTATGAAGAAGTTAGTACTCATTTTGAAGACATTGGTACTCATTTTGAAGACATTGGTACTCATTTTGAAGACGTTAGTACTCATTTTGAAGACATTAGAACTCATTATGAAGACTTTAGGACTCATTACAAAACGATTAGTACTATGAAGAGGTTAGTATTCACTCTGAAGAGATCAGTACTCATTAAAAAAAAGGTAGTCCTGTGCTGGTTGTTTTTTGGAAGCCGCACCCAAACCACATCGGTCATATTAACTCTGACACCAGCTTGACATCACTACAGATGTTTCTCTGCAAATGAGCCAACCCCTTACTCGCCAATAACATCTGTGTTTAGCTAATGTTTTTATGACAGTTCAAACAGGCGTTTAGTTCATTTGTCTACACTTTTTCTTTTTTCCTTATTTCGTCCTTAGCAGCTATACTTTACCCACTATCCTTAGAGTAAATGAATGATTAAGTACAATTGTTTTCTTACCTTAATCTTTCTATTAATCAGACTGACTCCATCTTCTCTCAACATAAACTCTCCCCTTCAGAATGTGCGCGCTTTTATTACATCATTATGTGTAGCCTATGTACAGCCAGTCTGCATGATCTCCTTTTAGTAAAAAGTTTAAAAGACGCTAAAATTCAACTTTAATTGGCATTGTCTGCTGAAATTGTCCACCAAAAGTAAATACTGGCTTGGGGATATTGAGTATGTGCTTGTGCATTCATGAACAGAGGAGTATAACGGAAGAGAACGGAAGAGACAAAGTAATAGGGTTAATTCTTGAGAAGAATCTGTCCAGAATAATGTGTTTCTAGGGGCTTAAGCAGTCCAAAACAACACCCATAATTAGGGCGCATAAATGAGAATCTTGCCATTAAACAGATCTCTGGCTGCAGCACAGGAACCCGGGGTATCTACCCAGACGCAGGACGGTGAGGAGAACAGTACTTACTATGAAGAGGCTCTTTGTGGGTCCGCCATGTTGAGACAAGTTCCTGATCATCTTCATGAAGAAAACATCCTTTTGTTTCAGACCCCTCTTCATCAGCATCTTCAGACCGTTTCCTTCACAGATGACCTGTGCGTTCTTCTTGTTGGCCGCCAAGTTGACGCAGAACGAGATGAGTTTCTTGTCCGTGTGGCTCTCACCACAAACAAACAGCATCTTCATCAACTGTCAATCAATCAGACAATACATTTCAGTCAATCAAATAACATGTCAATTAAGGATAGTACACTAAACAGATATATACATGCACAATGCGGTGTTGGTTAATTTCAAATGAAATAAAACATTTTTAAAAAGAGTCCCAGAAATCCATCCAACATGTGTGGCATATAAAGAAGCTGATTAGAGCACAGCATGATCATTAGGCAAGTGCGCCTTGTTCTGGAGGCAATAAAAGGCCACTCTACAATTTGCAGTTTTGTCACACAATAAAATGCCATAAAGGCATGAGGGAGCATGCAACTGGCACACTGACAGCAGGGTTATCCACCAGAGCTGTTGCCAGAGAATTTCATTTTCATATCTCTACAGTAAAACGTAAGCCTTCTCCAACAGCTTTCTTTAAGGTACAGTTGATAATTAGTTTTTGCCACTGATAATGTCAAGGTAAAAATTGGTGGAAAATGAATCTTCTCCCAAGTCCCAGGCCCCTTCCAAACTTCAGCAGGTTTTCTTCCAGGATTTCTCTGCTACATCCATTTTGCCTTCTATCTTCACAAGCTTTTCAGGCCCAGATGCAGAGGAACATCTCCATAGCATGAAACTGCCACCACCATATTGACACAAAGGTTATCTCAGGATGATGTGTGGTGTTAGGCTTGCACCAAACATAGCTATTAACTGTGACTGTACTGTACTGTGGTCAGGTGGATATTCAATGTCTTGGAAATCCTAGCCTGTTTTGGTGATTTGAAGAACTGTTTTCCAGATTTCCATTCGTCTTTCAGGAATTGCTCTATTTGGGACCTCCCATAGACAGGTATATTTAACTTGAAATCAGGTGAAACACCTTCATTGCAAATTGATGGACTTCATTCAACTAATTACGTGACTTCTAAAGAAAACGTTGCACCACAGCTCATTTAGGAATGTCAATGCAAAGGGGGTGAATACTCATGCAAACATCTATTTTCTGTTTTGTATTTGTAATTTATTTAGAAAAAATAGCACATTTTATTTTTCACTTTATGCACATTATGGACTTTTTTGTGTTGATCAAACCCTGATGACATCTATGTTGATTTCAGTCCAATGGGAAAGTCCAATGGGGGGTGAATACTTTTGAGAGCCACTGTATCTATGACCAACATAGTCATGTAAAATACATATGAGTCTAACAAATTTTATTAAAATTGACTGATTTTCTTTAAATTAACTGTCACTCAGTAGATTCTTTGAAATTGTTGCATGTTGTATTTAAATTGTGTTACGGTTGTCCCCAAGCATTGCTCTCTACTATTTAAGGTTGGATGTTTGCTCGGTGACATCATTAGCGGATTGGAGGAATGACATCATGTTGATGACACTGGTCTACATTGCTTCCATACGGTCATTTGGTGGGTCACCATGGTGACGCCCAGGGTGAAGAGCAGAGTGCAGAAACAGGAAGCCCCTTCTCTGAGCAGAAAGGTCAAGAGAGGTAGAGGAAATTCAGTTTAATCAGATTTGTGGATGACAGACAGACAGAAAGGAGACAGAAACAGAGATGGAGGGATTGTAAGATAAGATGGAGAGGAACAGAGGAGTAGAGAGGGAAGGACAGATGAAAACATGGGACATCCTATGACTGCTTGCAATTTGTTGATTCCTCCACAATCCGAAGGCCTCTGATTCATGAAGAGCCCCCCTGCAGTTCCTTCCAATTGCATCAGAGACAGTAAGCTCTGGGTCCTCTGTGATGATCATGATGATGAAAGTGGTGTGTTTTCGGACGCGGAGGCTTAGCGACCAGGAAACGCCCTGGAAGTCAACTACAGAGAGAGAGTACGCCGAGCAGGCGTAGGCCCAAAAAGAACCCAACCCCTACCCAGCCCTCCGCTCCCCATCCCCCTGTCTCCCTGCCCTGTCTCCCAGGCAGCTCTCCTGTTCTGATTTAACATTAAACAGGAAAAGCTTTAAGCAGGGGCACAGCAGGCCCGCTCCCTGTGAGGAGTCAGCAGTGTGCAATCACATATACACACACACACACACACACACACACACACAAGCACACACGCACACACACACACAAACAGCGTCGGGTATCACATACCAGGGGCCCCGGACCCCAAATCAGCCCCGTCTAGACTCTCTGGCACCTGCCTCTGCTTATTTACCACAGCAGAGCCAAAGGAGGCGGCCTAGCCCCACACTACACAGGAGACCATCCCCATCTAACCTCTCCCTCCACTCCATCCCTAACACCTCCGCCCTCCTCCATCCCTGACACCTCAGCCCATGACCCCTCCACGCCTATATACCCAACTTCTCCACCCCTCCATCCCGGACCTGTCGACCATTTCATCCATGACCTCTCCACCCATCCATCCCTGACCTCTCCACCCCTCCATCCCAGACCCCTGCGTTTCTAACCCTTCTGCCACCTCCATCCTTGAGCCCTCGACCCTTGACCCCTCCCTCCACAACACCTCCATCTGTAACACATCTATCTCTAAACCCTCCAAACCTAGTGCTTCTAACATAACCCTTTATACCCCTCCACCCCATCCCCTCCTCCCCTAAAACGTCACACGCTTAACCCCTCACAACTCTCCCCTCTGCCCTTAAACCGTCACCCCTCAACCCCCCCCCCTTACCCTAAAGCCCCTTTCTCCTCCTCATAAAACCCTGCCAAGCCATCCTTCTACCAGCCATGGATGGACCCTACCAGGAGCTGAGGAGAGGGGGAGGGGGAAGCCTGGGGCAAGCCTATGGGGGAGAGGTAGAAAAGTGATGAAAAGGCTTGGTCAGACCCCGGGGAGGGGGTGGGGGGAGGGGGTGGAAGGGAGGAAAAGGGGAGTCAGAATAGAGAAAGGTTGAGCTGACCAAAGAGCAGGGCCAGAGTAGAGGTAGTCTGATGAGGAGCCTACCCAGAGGGAAATACAGAGGAGATCAGCACAAGGACCATCCCTAGAGACAGTAGAGGGCCTGGGGCTAGGGTCAAAGGCCATTTCCCATTATGCTGCAACCTAGCATCCTCTCTGAAACGAACCCCGCAGAGCAGTTCTGTTGGCAACACGACCCAAACAGACCATTTTATGAGCATCTGGCCCGCATTGACACCCAACCTCACAACACAAACACAATGAGCATTTACCTCACCCAACCTCACAACACAACAAGCATTTACCTCACCCAACCTCACAACACAAACACAACAAGCACTTACCTCACCCAACCTCACAACACAAACACAATGAGCATTTATCTCACCCAACCTCACAACACAACAAGCATTTACCTCACCCAACCTCACAACACAAACACAACAAGCACTTACCTCACCCAACCTCACAACACAAACACAATGAGCATTTATCTCACCCAACCTCACAACACAACAAGCATTTACCTCACCCAACCTCACAACACAACAAGCATTTACCTCACCCAACCTCACAACACAACAAGCATTTACCTCACCCAACCTCACAACACTAACTATTTAACTAATCTGTCAACGATGATCAACAGAGGCAATAAGACTGAACTCATCGATGTCTCAGTTTCATCCAGACATCACTAACATCATTTATACCTATTCCCTTTTAGTGCATTATACATACACAGAGAAGATAGAGAGAAAGGCCACTTTTCAATGAGGGCTGGTGAGACGAATGACGCAATACTTTCTTCAGTGCTTCAGTAAGTGTAAAGGGAAAATGTAGTAGAAAAACATGGAGCTGTCATCACAGTGAGAGTGAAGGCTGAGCAGCCGTCCTCCAGCGGTTTGGGTGCACATGTAGCATGTCCCCCTCTCCCTTCACCCCCTCTCCATTCCTACCGCTCTATCTATCCCGTTCTCTCTCTCCCTTCACCCCCCTCTCCATTCCGTTCTCTCTCTCTCTCCACTGCCTCTCCATTCATCTGCCACTCTCTCCATCCCTCCATCTCCCTCCCTCACTTCATCCCTCTCCCTCATGCATAATTCCGGGGCTGTTAGCGTTGATGCTAATGCAGTGAGGTGTGCAGCCCCCGGCCTTTGGGTGTATATTACCCAGTCTTACCTGAGGTATGCAGTCCGTGTAGGCAAACATGGACTTGAATCTGTCGTCCATACTGATGTGGTACAAAATGCACATACACAGCTGTCTCTGGCTCTCGTCAGCTGAAACATAAACAGAAAGAGAGAAGAGAAGCACAGAGAGGGGCGAATAAATGAATGAATAAGGAGCTGTACTTTCTGCTCCATGGAGATTCAAATGTCCAGTCTCGGACATGGATAGTGGATAAGACGCCTCTACGCACTAATAAGACGTCCCTACTGCTGTTAAGAGGCATATGCCCAACACTATACAGGTCACATAAGCGTCTCTCTGGAACAATACGGCTTAGCGTTGGTAAAGCTACATCTTCTTACTGCTGGTTGTTTAACAGCTGACTGAAGGACGTCGACGGGGCTCGGAGTCCCTGCCTCAGTGTTAATCTGTCAGGTAGCTCTATCTGAGTGTTTATGAGTTTGACCCAAACCACTGCAGGCCATTACAGAGGCAACTCTCTGTAACACCGTGAAGGTGTTTGCAAAGCTGCCAGTACTTTATCAGTTACCAGACTTCAGTCATTTTGGTAATGAACAAAAGCAGGGCAATCTATTGTAACGTCAACCACTTATATTGGAATAACTTGTAACTATGTTCATATTGTCCATTTTTTTCCTAGAACATATAATATACCATATGGTTCAAGAGATTATAGCCTATTTAATGAAAACAAAACTCTATTCTATTACTTGAAATTAATGCCTTATTGTCTTCCAGCTATTTTGTTTTCTCAAGTGCCACTAATTTAACACTAAAACACTGCATAGGTAAAGAAGGAAATACTGTTAAATTATGCTAAAAATGAATAATAACATTTAATTCTGAAACATTTAAAACTATAATGATATTTACCAAGTTTATGGTTTATATTCAGATAATGTTTAACAGCTTTATCCTTTAAAAAAAAATTAATCATGTTTTTTCTTATATTAAAAAGGCCAAATGAGTCATTTTGAATCCTGCTTAATTTGAAATGAGAATATATCAACCACTGGTAAAGTCATGACCCCCTCCATCCTATAACACACACATGTTAGAATTTTGATTTCACAAACAGAATGTGTCATAAGAGTAGATAATATGTAGTTAATATGTAGCTTCTACATTACCAGAAAGATTATTAGGTTTCTAAAACACTGACAAATGTAGAGACGAGGTCTATTTCCAAATATCCCTTTTTCAAAGAAGTAACTACTGTTTCACAAAGGCTAGCGTGATATTTAAAATAATACGTTTTTGTATTTTAATGATACCCAAGGACAAGACCATCATAAACACAACCACATTTTTTACAATAGCATATACTGTATGCAATAAAGAATATTTATTAGACCATTAGAATGTTGGAGTCAAATGACTCCCCATTGGCAGGAGGGGAGGGTGCGGTCCAATGAAGCCTGCCCTTTCAAGAGTTAATCATTGACTTTTTTAACATATGATGAAGACCACACAGAGGGCCGGAGATAATTACAGACACCTGCGAACATCTGGAGCATTCCGCTAGATTACACTGAATCATATTGAGGAATAAAAAAACTAGGGCTTCAAAAACACTTGCTTCTAGAGGGAGATGGACCAAAATGGCTGGCTGCAGTGGGTCAGAACTTTGTAATGAAGAACCACAGATCTCACTGGCTAGTTCTATTTGGTCCCAACCTAACCCACGGTCAGCAACCATGCAGGGCAGGCAGCCTTATCACATTGCTGCCTACTGGAACCAGATGTGCTCAATGAATCCCTGAAAACAAGGGAAAAGAGAAGGCTTGGAGGTTTAATTGGGAAAACAGGAGGAAGCATCAATTTTAATGCCTTTAATAAGTTAAAGCTACGCTGCTAAGGCCCTCGCAGTGCTGCGATTGGCCCAAACATGTGCTTCTCATTAGTGGAGCCCTCAACTTATTTTCTCCCTCCCGTCCTCTCCCTCTTTCTACCTCTCCCTTCCTACCTTCTCTCTCTCCCTTCATCTTACTTTCCCTTGCTCTTACTCCTTCTCTCTGTCTCTGCCTCTCACGGTAGGAACTTGGAGGATCCTTTATGGGGAAGGAGAGAGACCCCATTAAGTGTTCAGAACACCACTAGAGACAGAAAAAAAGAGTGTGGAGCTGCTGTAAAGAATTACATAGTGTCCAGAGGCAGTTAGTAAGAGTGCTAAACTCCAATTACACCCTGCTCCAATTTAAAACCACCCAGCCTTCATAAAATCACACCACCAGGCCTTAGTGACGTCTGGGCAGTTCTGAGGACAGTATCCTATTCTATTGTCGGTTCTGGTTCTGTCTTCAAAGACAAAACCCACAATGCACATAAAATAGTAAGAAACGCTTCAAGACAAAAGTTCCCGGCAATGGCTATTCAGTGTTATTGTAAAAATTGAATGATTTGGGGGTAGAATGGGAGTAAAATTGTACTTGGGAAGCATCCAAAGATAGCAATGTCCACAACACAAGGTCAGAGGTTGAAGGGCTGAAAAGGTTGTGAGGTGAATCCTCTTTCAGGTGGTGGGATCAGGATGAAGGTGAACATGAAGAGTAGTCCACCATTCTCCCTTTCATCTTATCAGCCCAGGTCGTGAACCCTAGAAGGGCTGACGGTGTAGGGATCAGTGGGATCAGAAACCATCGCCTAACACCATCAGAGCAGAGCAAAGAGGAGCACATCTCTCCGGAGATCAGAGATACATCCATGGTCAGAAGACAAGAGAGAACCAAGGGAATGACTAATAAGACCTCTTTGTCGCTGCTTAAAAAAATCACACAGACACTGAAAAAATGAAACATTCGAGTACAGTTTGGGGAATTATTTGGAATGGATATTGCCAATGCACAGAATGTGGTCTTGCTGAACGGGCCATGATATTCTACCTGCCCTCCATCGAGTTCCTAACATGATTCTAGGGCAAAGAAGCGTGCCAGTCGTTGTGTCCAAATGTGTTACCACCTGAACAGTTTCTTTCCCCCATGCTGTAGCCCTCAGTAGCCGGACATCTGTCCCATTGAGAATAATCAGACGTCTCTACGCATCAATCCACTCCCAAACTGTAAGGAAATGGCTGCACTGTAATGATCTCAAGCTTCTGCAAAAACAACATTTATGCTGGGGCATGGCTTGTTATTCTAACAAATATATGATATTAATTATGCATATTACCTGAACCTCCCTGAAGAGGCTTCAAAAGGCCCATCGCAGAGGCTCCTGGGCTTGCCGCATGAAGCGCTGGTGAGCTAAAGCACCAATCGCACACCGGATCTAGTTCCAGGAAGTAATTTCTCTAATGGCCATAAAAGCTGGCCCGGCTTTGTTCATAAAGCTATACGTGTCAGTGTGTATTGTACCTAGCAGCGAGGAGAGCTTTGGGATGAGTCCAGCCTGGACCATTTGGCTGCGGATGCCTGTGTCAAAGGAAAGGTTGAGTAGTAGGCGCAGGGTGTTGTTCAGCAGATCCTTGTGGTCTGAGGAGAGCAGCCTGGCCAGCTTCTCCACCGCATTCGTCTCCGCCTGACCACAGAAGAGGGACACGTTGACACCTAGATGTTTAACACAAACCCCGATTTAACTACCAATTTTACCATACCTGGTTATCACGTTTCATTAAAAGAACCCTATCCATAGAGCTTAAAGTCTTTTTGTTAAAACTCTGGGTTTTATTGTATAGGTCTGGTGTTTTGGAGCCACATATTTTCAGGTTGACTGACAGGACAACTTTTTTTTATCTTGGCTAACTTACTATAGCTAGCAACAGCTCCCTCATTAATTAATAATACAGTAACCATATTTTTCTGTTGATTTCAAATCCAAACTTTTTGAGTACAAAGCCAAAATAAGGAGAAGGGAGAAGAACAAAAGCTTTGCAGGTGTGTCTCAGAAGACGCATGTACCAATCTGAGAATTGATGTCATAAGGCAAGCAGTGTTGAGCATATGCACCGCCATTACAGATAGGTGGAGGTGTTGAGCCGATACAGTCTTTACAGATAGGTGGAGGTGCTGAGCCGATACAGTCTTTACATGTTGGTGGAGGTGTTGAGCTGATACAGTCTTTACATGTAGGTGGAGGTGTTGAGCCGATACAGTCTTTACATGTAGGTGGAGGTCTTGAGCCAATACAGTCTTTACATGTAGGTGGAGGTGTTGAGCCGATACAGTGTTTACAGGTAGCGATAGCCATTCGAGGCTTCATTACCGTTCTTCTAGCAGCAGGATGTTATGCCAGCAGTGCTAACTCAGATTTTCTTTTTCAAAATAAAAGCCATCATTGAAGTATATAAGGCAATATAGTTAACAATCTAAACTGTCGATCTAATCTGTCATTTTCTGTTTAATGTCCATACCAATGTTGTTCTTGTTAACTATATTGCCCTATAAATTTCAATGATGGCTTTTATTGTGATAAAGAAAATCTGAGCGCTGCCAGCATAATATCCTGCTGCTAAAATAACACTAATGAAGCCTCGTTTGGCCATCACTACTTACAGGTAGGTGGAGGTGTTGAGCAGATACACAGTCTTTACATGTAGGTGTAGGTGTTGAGCCAATACAGTGTTTACAGGTAGGTGGAGGTGTTGAGCCGATACACAATGTTTACAGGTAAGTGGAGGTGTTGAGCCGATACACAGTGTTTACAGATAGGTGGAGGTTTTGAGCAGATATACAATGTTTACAGGTAAGTGGAGGTGTTGTGCCAATACAAAGTATTTACAGGTAGGTGGAGGTGTTTAGCCAATACACAGCGTTTACAGATAGGTAGAGGTGTAGAGCAGATACAAAGTGTTTACAGGTAGGTGAAGCTGTTTAGCTGATACACTGTTTAAAGTTAGGTGGAGGTGTTGAGCAATACCAAGTATTTATAGGTAGGTGGAGGTGTTGAGCCAATACACAGTATTTACAGGTAGGTGGAAGTGTTGAGCAGGTATAAGGCATCAAGAAAGGGTGTTTGTGCGTATACAGTATCTATGTGCATAACTATACTAGTGAGGACCATTCACCAAGCGTGCGTTTTTCAATGATGATTTCCTATTAGAATGCATGAAACAGTTGTACGATCGTTTAAAAAGTCCCTTCTTTTTCTATGTGTACACACATTCTTAATTCCATTCCTAAATACATCGTTTCTAGGCAATATTGATATATGAGGTCCTAGAATTCCTCACAATTATAGAAAGCCTTGGCAAATCAGGTGAAATGAGGACATTTGCCAGTCCTCACTGCGGGTTACATTTATAATTAGGTTTAGGGTTAGGCGGTTTAGAATTTAAGGATAGATTTGGTTTTAGAATTAAGGTTAAGGTTAGGGAAAATATGATATTCAATGGGAATACATCATGATCCCCGAAATGTCCTCACAAGTTTAGTAAAACAAGTGGTTCTGTGTCAGTCAGTTATACTGCTACTGTGATCACAAGGGAATCTGCTGACACTAAAAAAATCTGGTCGGCACAGTAAGACTTTAGTTCAGTTAATCGGGTGTGAAATACAAACATGTGTAATAAATAGAATCTGATGACAAATCACTAACCAATTATCTATATGTAGCTAATCAGCCTGTAACCAAAACCTTCCCTTGAGGTAAAATGATACTCTGTCAATAACATGTTGAGACTACTACTCTGTTGGACACATGGGCTGGAACGCTGAATGGTTCTTTTAGCAGAGTCAAAGTTACACTAAAAGGAAACAAGGAGATAACTTTTTTTTTTACTCAGTCTGGTTTTGATAAAGGCACACAAACTGGCTGAGATTGGATCCGGGTGGGACTGCATCAAGACAGCGAAGTAAAATGATCATTGAAGAACCGTACTAGCAGAAAAATAAAAATAACAAACCCTAACTAAACCAGGAGAAATCTGTAATGAGCACCACATTGTCATTCAGGCCAGAAGACCTGACAGTTTGTCTTTCTGTCTCCCCACTTCCCTCTCCCTCAGCCTTCCATCTTTACCCACCATGTCATTTTTGTTCTCCATGAAGACGCTGAGCTTCTTGAGGAAGGTGACCACCACCAGCAGTAGCTCCTCATCCTGCCGCTGCAGGGTCTTCACTAGCGTTTGGACGATGTTCTTGTTCCTCATCTTGAGTTCCGTCTGCGTGTCCTCAGCCAGGTTTAACAACAGGTACAGACCCACTGAGGAGAGGGGAGGAGATTGGTGAATCAGACAGTGATCCAACTTGCTCCTACCTATAGGCCGAGCCCAACATGTATCCCTCTTTACTGTATAGTGAATTACTGTTAAAAAGGGCCAATAGGGTGCCGTTTGAGACACACCTTTATCCTCCTGCTAGACCTTGTAGTGTTCTGTCCTCTACCTTGTAGAAGCTGCTCCTGCTTGGTCAGTAGGCCTTGGTACTTCTTCAAGGCTTTCTCATGTTCCTTCTTCGCGTTCTGGTTCTCAGGGTCATCGTCACGTGAGATCAGTCAAGGAAGGATTACTCACGTATTGAACCATGAGGGGAAAAAAGGACTTGTTTGATTACGACCTCCAATAACGAGCAACAATTAATTGCCTTTAATTCCACTGTATTATTCGAATGGAGAGATAAGTCTACACTGAGAGCAGCAGGGAGCCTGAGGGGTTGACCGTCTGTGAAACAAAGCATGTTGCTTCATTCAGGACCTCAGCAAAAGGATATAAGCCTGTTTCTTCTTCTGCAGTTCGTCCTGCCAGAGGTCATACTTCGTCAGCTCATGTTCAATGATGTTCATACAGAGGGCTCCAACCTTGTAGTGCGTCACCAGCATGTGGAACTGTGAGAAACTGGTGATGGGGGGGAGAAAAAAGCTTTACAAGGGATACACTTATACAGAAGTGTATTTATTATCCTAACAAACCTACAGTGCCATGAAAATACACTTCTCCCCTTTCTAATTTCTCATTAAATGTTTTCTGATGTCTGACGTTTATCAAAAACCAAAAGTTAGCACCTGGAAAATTTGCCATCACTGAAAGAACCAACAACTCTGCTCTTTATCATAATTCTAAGAAGAAAATATCTGACACTTAGCCTAAGGAGTCAGGAGAATTTGACATGTGCCAGACTCACACAGCAAGAAAAAAATCCAAAACATCAGTATGACGGAAAAACATCACAAAGTTTCTGAATGGCCTATATCAATGACCAGACATAAACCTAATTGAGATGTTGTGGCAGGACCTGAAATGAGTGGATAATGCTCAAAACCCTATGAAAGTTGCTAAGTTAAAGTAGTTCTGCATTTGGTTGAGGTCAATAACCATTTAATTGCACAGAACCAGTCATTAAGCATAAAGGGGCAGTTTTTCACATGCAGGCATTAGGTGTTGAATAACTTTGTTCAATAATGACAAGTACACTAATCATGCATTATTGGTTCACTCAGATTCCCTTTATGTAATTCAACATTTTGGTTGAAAATCAAAGAACATTCAAATATGAATGTGTTAAAATCTTGAAAGTGGACAAATACCGTTTCATGGCACTGTATTTGGAGCACAGTCACAGAGCTTAGCCAGGAAAGGTCAAAGGCCAAAAAAAGCCAAGAGGTATTGTGTAACCGTGTATTGTATCTCCTACTCATAAACATCCAGACAGAAACCCAAGCATTGCAAAACCCAAATGCACAGCACTGACATGGAACTGGGCCAAGAAGGACTATCAGTTTTCAGAACAACATATATACTCTCAAAACTCAAATGACTCTTGACAAGTCGTTTATACACCGGTATTATCCTATCAAGGATTATTTTAGTGTTTTCCAATGAAAAGAACAGTTTTGCATTATGTTGTCATAGTTGTGTGACTGCTTGACTGCTGTCAGAATGAGAGAGCTGAACGAGAAGTGAAAAACGCTGAGGATCTGGTGAGAGTGTCAGAGAGGAAATTGGGAGAGAGAAGGGAGAAAAGAGAGAGGGTAGAAAGGAATGAAAGAGAGGGGGAATAGAGAGAGGGAACGAGAGAGAAGGGAGAGTGGGTTGAAAGGAATGAAAGAGAGGGGGAATAGAGAGAAAGTGAGAAAGTTGTGTACCTGGAGAAGCAGAAGAAGACACTGATGATGGTGGTTGTGAGGTCAACACTCTGTTTCCAATCCTCCCTCAAGACTCTGGCCAGGGCTCCCAGGGCTGTCTCTGATGAGCAGCAGACATACAGCCAAGTTACAGAGACATACAGCCAAGTTACAGAGACATAGAGCCAGGTTAGAGAGACATACAGCCAGGTTAAAGAAACACTTAAAGAGGATAGAGAGACAAACAGACATGTCAGAGAGAGACACAGCCAGGTTAAGAGAGAGAGACCCAGTGCAAAGACTGTGTCAGACCCAGGTGGGGAGGTGAGTGATCAAGAAAGAGGAATATTGATTATTTGAAGATGGACACTAAGTCCCAGGGCCCTGGGACTTGAGCTGTGAGTGGTCGTCATTTTGAAGACTAATATCATGTTGCCCTCTTTCCTTACAGACCTTAGACTTTAAGGTTCAGGTGCACTTTCTAATATAATCAACATCGGATCCTGTGATCCGGTCAGACAAAGTGAAACTGGAATGCATAGTGATAGTTACAGAAGCGGCCATGCTATCACCTGATAGCAGAAATAGACGACAGCCCTGAGATGTTCTGAGAAGAAAACAGCTCAGTCGACGGAAATAGGAAAGAGTCTAGCCCCCCTTTTCTTATGAAAGGGATGAGCTAGTGAAAGACACCGTGGATTATATGAACCAATGACACTACACTTTGACTGGTCTGGCCTGTACAGTTTTTAACATCCAGAAGAACATTACATTATGTCTGTAAACATGGTTCCCTGAAGGAGGGAATGAGGTACGACATATGGGGTAAATGCTGTTATCACATCCACACCTGAACACTCTACAATCACGCCTTTCATTAATCGCTCGAGACCATCAAAAGCCCCGCCTTCCAATATTCAGAATACGATTATAATCCAACTCTTTTTTTTTGTCCAAAGTATACTGTTTTTGCAGGCACTATGAGATCTAAGTGAATTGGACACAGGTGTCTGCAACATGGTAAGAGCTCCATCCTGCCCAGTTATACAAGGCAGTTGCTTCACTATATTACTTTATTAACAATATACAACAACAATCTTTTCAGATGTCCACAAGGTGTAAGGGTTGATGTAAGACTGGGTCACGGTACACATCAGACAGCCTTCACGTTACTGGTCCATACGTAATGGAAGCATTTATTTTATTCAAAGGTTCTTCTGCCCTCGATGACAGGAAAAACACCTACAACTACCGCCATCCCAGACCCAGAAGAAATTCTGAGGAATGCTTTGGGATCCTGGCAGCTAGATGGAGGATTCTGGGACGAGCTCTTGAAGTGGTGCCAGAGACATGGTGGGAATGTTCATCCAGGAGTGGAGACAGGCGATATAAGGTGACGCAAGCTGAGACGTGTTCACTTCCTCTGACTGATAAATATTTTGTATGTTGTGAGATGCACACTTCACAATAAAGACATTACAGCCCTCTGATCTGACCGTATCCTAGCTTTAACCGTCAATCATGAGCTCAAAAAGCAATCCCCATTTGTTACCTCAGCATGATAGCACAGGAGGAAGAATATAAGTAACTCCGTGCATTAGTTGACAATTTGCTAAACTTGCAAGAGAGTACCATAACAGATAGCTCACATACAACACTGTACATCTGTACTGAGTGACTGTTTGAGAATAGTAATACATTCACTAGCCATTATTTTAAATTACAGCAGCTCGTTAATGCAAACAGCGAATCATGTGGCTGCAACTGAATATGTAAAGCATGCAGACATGGCCAAGAGGTTAAGTTGTTGTTTGACCAAACAGAGTCTGGGAAAGACGTGTGATTTAAGCGACTTTGACCGTTGTATGACTGTTGGAGTGAAGCTGTCAGGCCACAAATATTTAAATAACCATTTCACAACATTAGTGGTCAGACGGGCTTCTCTGAATGCACAACTCATCTACCTTTGAAGAGGGTGGAGGCAGAAGGTGGTCCTACCTGATACTAGATGGGTGTACCTAATAATGGGGCCAGTGAGCGATGTTCTGCCACAAGTTAAAACAATTTGGGGAAACTATACACATTTATAAGACATGACAAATAATACCAGGTGCATTGTGAAATGCATAATGGCAGTGTCAAAAGGATCCCCAGCCATCTTCCTCTTCTAGCCACTGGTGATGGAAAGGGAAGCTGGGCAGGAGGTTTAGGCGCTTGGAGGTCAGAGGGGTGCACCGCTAGGCGTTGGTGACACAGGACTGGTTGTTGAAGAGGGGCCTGGCCGTTAGGGAAAGGTTCATTGAGGTGATAACGCAAGGTATCTCAAAGCACATTTCAGAAAATACCAAACGCAAGTCAGTGTAAAACTATGCAAAGTGTTAAGGAAAAAAAACAAGTTATAACTCCGCTACACGCCGTAGGCTACAACTGCAGGTCCCTTTCGTAGACAATGTCCGATTCGGTCAGTAGACTTTCTCTGTACGCGAAAATTTAAGAAAAAGCATGAGACGCCCCTGATGACAAGGCTTGGCTCAAACCCTCGTTTGTTTTTCAAAGGCGTGATTGTAGTGTGTGTCCGGGTGCGGACGCGGTAAGTGTGTACCCCATATGTGTTGGACTGAATGAATGAAAGGGAACGGAGCAGATTGTTCCTCTGGGGCAATTCATTGTGAGAACCAAGTCAAGGAAGGAACGTACTGTTTTGCAGGAGATCTTTGAGGTTGGCTGAGTTGCGGGTGAGGTGGAGAATGAGGGTTGCTCCCCTGACCTTCTCTGGAATCTCCTCATATAGCAGTTCCACATAGTCATCTATGCTGTTGATGTTGGCCTCCTGGTCCAGCTGAGCAAAACGGAGGTACAGAAGTATGGGTGATGAATGATAAGGATTAAATCCCATTGAAATAAAAGTAGAGGTCATGACTCTAAACAATTGATTAAATGCATTTTAAAAGGCCCCAAAGTACAGATACCCGGTTTAAAACACCAAAGAGCAAGAAATAAGATGATGAAATAAGCACAACACAGAAAAAAACACACACAGACAGACACATAGACAAACATTTAAGGGTGCCCTCTTTACCTCCATCCCCTCAAATGATATGAGGTCCCGCGACGAGTGTTTCTCTTGTTTATCTGCGTAGACAACAGGACAGCGTTTGTACTAGTCAGCATGGTGAAGCCTATGTTTCCAACTTATCAGGGCAAGACGATAGAATGACACAACCATTACCTGGCTTTCTGCAGTTCTGCAGGTAGAACAGCAGTTGCTCCACCTCGGGTAGTTTAGATGGGTGAATGAGCCTGCATTCTTCCACTACCTTCTGAGCTAAGGAGGCAATGTCCGTGTTGATGTTCAAGCTTTTAAGGCGGATACTGTTGACAGAAAATGACTCATTCTGCGCAAAGGGACAGTGCAATTTTCCTGTTACATGATAATGCCAGTGGTAGAAAAATAATACATTTTAGTCACTAAGCATAGAAACTTACAGTGCATTTATCTTAAGATAGCTGATGGGACAACCACACAATAGTAAAAACTCAATGAAGTAGCTAAGTCAGTGCTAGAAACACCGCAAAGGGAGCACCAAGAGACCATAGGTGGCAAAACTTGGGCATGGATGTAGGTTTTGAGAATAACCTGGTCTTGTAGTGGAAGCACTGGGGTGAACTTTAGAAGGTTAAACAACAGATGGGCTACGGCGTTCTGGAAAAGTTGCAGGGATATGATGGAACAAGCAGGGAGCTAAACCAAGCGTGAATTTATTACTCCAGACGTGAGAGGACAGGTGCCTGGACTAATACCTGCGCCACTTCCTGTGTGAGGTAATGTCATACTTACCTCACACTTTATTTTTCTTAATCGACTTGAAGTGAAAACCGAAATAAGCGTTTTACCAGCTTTTCTGAGGAAACGTTCAAATTATTAACACATTCGTTTTTGTTTCGCTGTGTATTTTTTTTTATCTGCCCATGTGTTAGCACCAGCCGAGCAAGCCTTCCTCTAAGAGGGATTAACTGATTTTGAAGCAAATTAATGCTTCAAAAAACTTTGTATATCTAAACGGAATGGTCGTACTTCCTGCAAATCATGTATAATGTAAACCAAACATTTAAATTGATGTGACAATGGGATTATTGTTTCCATGTAACCGTCAGATGGCGTCATTGCATATGCAGAAGTGACTCCAAGAAGCCATCAGTCTTATAGGAACTTGTACACTCTCTCACATTTGCTTTCTGCTTCACAGAATATTGGCTTAATGACTCCATTCCTGACGGTGGAGTGGAATCAAGTTGGCAGAGTGTGTTTTAATGTCAATTAAGGTTAGTGCAAGGACACCACCATACTTTAAATATTGCTCTTTTGAACTAGAATCTATTTTCATCCACTGCAAATATTACCAAAAAAATCTGCTAAGTCATTTAGACTGGAGTTTACAGGTTCTGGTCATATAATTAGAATATCATCAAAACGTTGATTTATTTCAGTAATTCCATTCAAAAAGTGAAACTTGTATAATGTATACATTCATTCCACACAGACTGATATATTTCAAGTGTTTATTTCTTTTAATTTTGATGATTATAACTGACAACTAATGAAAACCCCAAATCAGTATCTCAGAAAATTAGAATATTGTAA
>JACXGI010011772.1:0-24240 GCA_016801175.1 Esox masquinongy | reverse complement strand
CCCCCCCCCCCCCCCCGTCCTCCCCCTAGCCTGTGCTTGTCTGAGCTGAACGTAACCTTTCATGTCAGCATGAGCCAGATCTGATTGGGACGCCGGGCTGAAGGCGGAGATCAGTCAACACATGGATGGCGTTCCAAATGACACCCTCTCCCACTGGCTTAATCCAGAGGGATTGGTTTGACAGAAGTGGAGGGAACAGGGCGTCAGTTGGGACGTGAACACTGAGACGTTGCGCCCCGCGTGTTTCCAACAACAACGCAGAGAAGACTGAGAAAAGGATGTGATCATGAAGAGCTGGTGAAGACGGGTGACTAATGTGAGTGATGCAATTCTCAGTGTTTGGGGGCGGGGGGGGAAACTGCACCGGTGGATCAAACAGCTTGTTTGTCGTTATCTGTAACACATCTGTTTGACACATCTATCTGAAGATGGAAGGGAAAATGTTGGGGCGAACAAGCAACATAATAATGAGCCATAGAAATGAATGTACTCTGACCCCAGGAACAGGTTTGGAGTTTAAACCTACATGGCAGTAGCTTTCCAGGAACTGGACAGCAGCTAAAACCTACAGGACGGTAGCGGCAGGGTTGCAGTGGAGGGTAAACACACATAAACACTGTTTAAGCTCAAAAAATGGACAAGAAACTTATTGTTGCGGTGTCCAGTTTCCCCATTATTTATGATGCTTTTCTGGCTTCATACAGAGATATAATTCTAAAAATGGATGCATGGAAGAAGGTTTCAGAAATCGTTGGGATCACGGGTGAGTGTTACATGCAAGGTAAAACTAAGTAAATTGCTATTTGAACATTGACTCGTGTTGATACGTAATACATTTTTAGTAGTGGAGTCACGCAAATAATAATAATTATTAATAATTGCGGAGATTGATGTGCCCCTATACTCGATGACTGGTTGTCGCTGGAATAAACAAGGAAGACACGCTCAGCCTGAGCGAGCAGTGTGCACGCAAGAGAGGGCTCAGCAACAGCTCGCCAGAGGTTGAGTGTTTTGCGAGTTGAGTGAGAGATGACAGACATACGAAAAGTTTTTAAACATCCATTAACTCCTGGACTTACTTGTTTTCACCTCCCCTGAAAAAACCCAGGCTCTTGGTAAGGAGGTGTCAAATGGTAAATAAAAAACTGTAATTTCTGATATTTCAGTTAGTTGACTAGCCACCTACAGTAGTAAGCTAAAGGCAGTAGCTCTGTTTAGGTAGCTACTGTAGGGTAACTTGGGGGAAAATGCCCCCTTAAGGGAAATCTGTATTTTCTGACTTAAGATTTTTATATGAACATATTGACTATATTCAGACAAATACATTTAGAAAAAAACTATGTAAATGGGGTGTTTTACCCCACTATCAGGGCAAAATGCCGCTCCCTATGGTGCAAAATGCCCCCTGGGTTTTTTTTACCCCCAATTAAGATTTTTGATTACTATTTTTAAATATGTTTTGTTTACTGTGCAAAAGTATTAAGTTAAAAACATTAAACCAATAACATTGAGCAATTCATTCAATATCAGTGCCAACTGAGAGGCCTATTATATTAGATGATAATATATGCTCAGTAAACTAGCTATTAAACTAAAAACTACCTATATTAGGCTATATCTTGAACTTTATTATATTTCAGCACATTTTTTGTTATAATTTTGTTATATTTTACCAATATATTCTCCGGGGCAAAATACATCCCAGTGCATTTTGCCGCAAAGGAGAGGGTGCATTTAGCCCCAAACATGATCACCACAAATAACTGGATTTCTATAAAAAAGTATTAACATTTGTTTTATCTGAACAAGTGGATTACTTAGCCTAAGGCCTTCCTATTCACATATCAAAAATCAGTTTAGAGGTCTAACTTCATCACATCACATGACAATGTTTTCTAAATGAAAAAAAATGAGATCAACTTATGTCAAAATCGTTTTTGTAGAATTACTTGCTTAGTTGAGATGATTCAACAAAATCTTCTAGATGAAGAAGAATAGTGGCAACCAAGGAATGTGTGGAAATAAAATTTGCAGTCATTTGGTGGTTTGGTGGAGAATTACAGGCGGGGGGCATTTAACCCAGGGATGCGATTAACCTCAAGCAACCCTACTAGCAATTAACCCCAAGCCACCCTATTAGCTAGTTAGCTAGCTAGTAAACTGGCTACGTGTGAGAGACTGAAAATGAGCAGATTTTGGAAATCCCCAATATCAACTAATATACTTGTCTATTCATTCAGAAAATATTTTTATCATCCCAATAAACTATATTTTAAAACATTGCTGCACAGAGAGTAAAGAAACAGGAGAGAAAGACCACAATCATGCAGAAAGAGGAGAGAGGTTACTTGTGTTAATTAATTAATATGTTTTGTTGTGAAAATCATTTGGTGGAATGGTGTTCAGTCCAGATGATTTTTTTTAGATTAATAACCTGATTCATTACCCACACTAGGCCTTACTTTTTAGTAGTTTTGCATCAAATGCAATTAATTGATAGTGTTTAAAAATCTAGTACGTCTTTGATTATATTGATGAATGATTTGTCATATCAAAATTATCCGGATAAATTCATAGTTTACCCACTTTTTTTACCACAACATCACTGGGTACTTTTCTTTCGATGGTACAAGTTTCAAAAAAGATTTCCACTGTAAATTATACGTTAGGGCAAATCAGGTCTGATATTTAAATGGTAATTCAAAACTTTAGAAGCCTTTTTTTTAACCTCAAATGCACTTAGTATTTCCAGCTCAGCAGGAAAATTCAGACCACAACAAGATCGTCAAATTAAGCTACCAGAACTGTATCGAAGACTGTTAAAATAATCCAATAAGAGCTCCGTCATGTGTCTCACAGGCTGCTATTCTCTTTTTCTCTCAGCCACCCTTTCATTTTCATTCCCCATTGACTGCATGTCACTCCTATCTACGTCATCTTGCTACAGCTAAAGCATTGCCAATAATGACGGAGAGCAAAGGAGTTCCTGTCAGCGCCTGAAAACAGTACCCACCCCCCATGTACGGTGCCGTACGCTACTTTCGACCACGGCCCCATCGGACGAAGTGCGCTGTAAAGAGAATAGGGCACTATTTGGGAAGCAGTTTCCGTCTCCAAATCCGCTACATTCAGAGAGCGTGTTATCAGTGAATGATTACACAGACCGACCCGGACATCAAATGACTCATCAGCGCTCTCTCTCTCTCACCCTGTCTTATCACGCTGTATAGAACGCCTCTTTTGGGGGAGTGATTGAAGCCTGCTGCGTAAATGAGGAGGTTTGCTGAGCAGAGACGCTATGCAGACACAGTCCTGGTGTTCATCCCAAAGTGTGCCCTAGTCCCTATCTAGTGCATTTCTTTGAACTGGCTGGGGGTAGCAGTGGTGCACTTTAGGGAATAATTTGGGATGTGGGCTAACAGAGCTAATCCTCGCGGATGGTATTGATGTCAGGGTGGTTGGGTGATGCTGTGGAGACAGGGAGCTCTTAAGAGAGTCTCCTTGATCTATCTACTGTGTCTCCACATCCACTGATGCTACGTGTATATCATTAAAGCGTTACGTCCGACGACACAGAGGCACTATAGCCTGTAGTCATCATCATGGTTTCACCGCATGGCTCCTAGCGGCCCTAGGAGTCACAGTCACTGGGCCTCTCCTCCGCACACCATGCGACCAGCCGGTGACTGACACCCGCATGGCCTGTGCCATTTAAAGACCAATGGCAGAGGAGCAGACAGGCAGCTCTAACGACTTGCTCGTCCGATAGACTGTTAATGCTGTAATATAAAGCTCGGACTTCTGAGTTTATCTCGTTTTATCTCTCTCTCCTTAGGTATAGGTTAACAGACAGGTACAGATGGGTAGACAAGTAGATTGAAACAGGCAGGAACTGATGGGTAGAGAGAAAGTTATAGACAGATAGGCACATGGGTACAGACAGGCAGGTACAGACAAGTAGACAGACAGGTAGGCACATGGGCACAGGCAGACAGGTAGATAGACAGGTAGAGACAGACAGGCACATGGCTACAGACAGACAGGTACATCTTATACGTACAACAAGGCCGCCAGTGAGACGCCTTCCATGAATACCGTCCCACCCTGGCTCGTCAGATCGGTCTGTCTCCCACTGTGGTGTAGTGATTACATTTCAAGCCTGCCTTTGGCGTCTGCTTGCCCCTCCACAGAAGACAGAAGGTGCATCCCAAACAGGTATTCCGGGAAGTGTTCCATATTTTGACCATCGGGCTCTAAAAAGTAGTGAGCAATATAGGAAATAGGGTTCCGTTTAGAGAACAGCCAGAGATTGTTTCTGACATATTTTTAACTATTGATGTGGCTTTGGTAGCAGTGCAGACCTTTGATTCGGTCTGCACTGCTAGTGAAACATAAACCTCTTTGACTTCACATTTTAACATTTCATACTTTTCCACTTCATCATAAAGTATCGAAAATAAATCAGACCATTTTTATTTTATCATAGGTTCAGCTTCTAATATTGATTTCTCTCTATTTACCTGATGGCAGCACAGTACAGCTTAGCACAGCATGTCCTTGCCATGCATTTGGTCTGCTAGCTGTGTTAATGCATATAGTGTAGTACAGTAGATTGATTGATCATTTCTCAAGTGTTTCATTTATTAAAACACTTAGGTATAAAACGTATCCATGGCCTAAAAGGCTAAAACCTACCCGAAAGTAGACGGTTAATTAGGATTTGCAGGAAGTGCACGCCTGTAGCATTGGCTGATATGTCCGCGGAAGCAGAAAATTGTGTTATGATTCTGTTCAAGTTTACCAGACATTTAAAATACATGGTCACAGTGCAAAGTGGTAGTCAAATGCACACTACCTTTAAAAAGTCTGGGGTCACTTTGAAATGTCCTTGTTTTCGAAGGAAAAGCATTTTTGATCGATTAAAATAATATCTAAAATGTAAATGATCTATATCAAAATAATATAAAAAATCATTCCTGTGATCCAATGGCATGTTGTGTTTGCTAATCCAAGTTTAGAATTTTAAAAACTCTTTTGCAATTATGTCAGCAAAGCTGAGGACTGTGCTGATTAAAGAAGTAATAAAACTGAAGTAAGTAATAAAACTGTCCTTCTTTAGACTAGATGAGTATTTAGAGAATCTGCAATTGTGGGTTTGATTACAGTCTCAAAATGTCCAGAAACAAATAACTTTCTTCTGTAGCTCATCAGTCTACTTTTGTACTGAGAAATGAAGGCTACTTCATGTGAGAAATTGCCAAGAAACTGAAGATCTCGTACAACATTGTGTACTAATCCCTTCACAGAACAGAGCAAACGGTCTATAACCAGAATAGAAAGAAGTGGGAGGCCCCGGTGCACAACTGAGCAAGAGGATAAATACAGTAGAGTGTCTAGTTTGGGAAACAGATGCATCACTGGTCCCCAACGGGCATCACATAGTACCCGCAAAAATCAATCTCAACGTCACCAGTGAAGAGGCGACTCCGGGATGCTGGCCTTCTAGGCAGAGTTGTAAAGAAAAAGCCATTCCTCAAACTGGCAAATATAAAGAAAAGATTAAGATGGGCAACAGAATACAGACACTGGACAGAGGAAGATTGTATAAACAGGCCAGCATCCCGGAGTCGCCTCTTCACTGTTGACGTTCAGACTGGTGTTTTGCGGGACACTCAAATTTTGGAAACCACAACCAGATTGTTAGAACACCATTATATGTCGAAGGATTTTTGCAATCAAAATGTACTCAGATTTTCCTTTGTTCTTAGGTTATATTTATTAGTGGTAGGCCACAGTAGACACTAGATTAGTCGGGTAGATAGCATGAAGTCTTACAACTAAGCTTGGAAAGCTTACATTTCCGTTGCTCTTCTTCATAGAGAAAATCAAATGTTTTTACGTTTAATCATATGATTACAAGAAGGTTCAGCACTGTATTTGCTCCTTCCTGGTTCATGGTTAAAATTCCAACTGATAACTGATTTTGTCAGGGTTTCTTCTGACACAATAGAACAAACCCCCTTTGACTGTGGTCTCGCTCTGTGGGGGAGCTAATGAACCCAGGCCTCCAATAAGTCCAACACCCCCCTGTAAAAAACAAGGTCCATCAAGAAACGGTTTGTCACGACAGGTGTGGAAGAAGTTGACTGGCTGGCACAGGGCCCTGACCTCAAACCCATCAAACACCTTCGGCATTAATTAGAACAGCAACTGCGAGCCGGGACAGGACCTGAGAAGTGTTATTCAATATTGTGAATGTTTTAGCTTTGCGTTGTGCGGCATTCACACTACCAATGTGTTTCCTTTGTGATGATTTGCTCCCTCGGCAAGTCAAGCTGTTGGAGGAGGTGAAAAGATTTTCACCCCCCCCACTAACAATGCTATGCGTTCTGGCACCTCTATGCTGACCGGATCAATCTTTTTCTCATGCCCCAAAGTGTTCCGATTTATAGATTATGCACTGCTAATAGCCCAACATCAGTGCACAACCTCACTTATGCTCTTTTGGCTGAACGGAAGCAAATCCCACAGCAGTGTTCCAACATCTAATGGAAAGCCTTCCCAAAAGAGTGGGGTCTGTTATAGCAGCAAAGGGGGGACCAACTAGAAGATGTGTGACAAGCTGTTGTCCACATACTACTTTTGGCCGCATAGAGTATGTGAATCTGTAAGGGCTCAGACATTTTTAGCTCACGTGACTGGAAGCTTCTGGCTTACGTTGGGGAAAGCACTTGTAAACTGCTAGATATGGCATCAGGCTAAGAAACAGTAAAGCCAGGTATCTACTGGTTAAATTATCTTAATATCTATATCATTTCCAGGGCCTAAAATGAACAACTTTGGATTGGATGGTAGAATGTTTATTTCAACATCTTCAAAGTCACACAGGTGCATGCAAGCGCAGTGAGGCGCTTCACTGGCTTTTTTGGCCAAATAGATACTCTACGCAAATATGCAAGTTGTGATTTATAGCACACAAAAATGTCCCATATTGTATTACTGTAATTTAGACAGCATATCCCCGATGAATGTATTTGACCACGGATAGAAATGGCAGCGACAGACTTGTCGTGCATCCTTATAGCCTACAACCAGTAAGCAGAGAAATTATTTTGAGTAGAGAGATTGATTTTAGATGCCCTGCACCAGAACATTTTTACCCTAAAATCTCAAGTGACGACAGTTGTATGAATGGCCTCCAATCTAACTTGATACTGTGGTAATCAACTAGATTATTACTGAAGTGTGAAAACTGCACAAGCCTAAAATGCAAGTAACCGAACTGTATGAATGATATGGGTGTGAAACATTATCATTTCACAGTATGCTTTTTCCTCAGGTTATAAATAAATTTTGAATCTTCCTGGGTGCTCAAAGACATTCACCTGCCTCCACTGCTACCCATGTAGCAGGTCAAAATAATTGAAACACACAGTTTATGAGAGATTTTAGGGGTATTATAAAAAAGCAACGTTTACATTGGTAATCAGTTCATACGAGTAATAAGGCATCTTTGGATTTGTGGTATATTTACCAGCAATATATATCATCTGTTGTTATTACACACCCTGTCATGACTTATTGGTTAAATATACCACAGCTTTTAGCCAATTAGCATTCAAGGTTCAAACCCTATAGGCATACATCATGCTTAAGGACTTTTCTTAAGGATGACAGAATACGGAGTGCTGGGCTAATATACCATGCCTGAGGGGGGTACCCATAGCCATGGTATATTAGCCACATACCACAAATCCTAAGCTTTCCTATTGCTATTATACATTGGTCACCAACACAACAAGAACAGAAAAAAGTAGTACTTCTTTTGGTCATGCCTGTGTCATACAGCCTGATATACCACTGCTTTCAGCCTATCATCATCCAGCACTCAACCAACCCAGTTCATAATTTACAAATATGACGCATGCCTTCCAAAGTAAGATCATTTTCCATTTAGAAAATAAGTGTTTAATATTTTGTTCCCTTTACCTCCACTATCTCTTTGATTTCCTGCAAATCAAAGAGATATTTGCTTCTCACGGGTCCCTCGGTGCTTACTGTTATTAATAGCATGGTAACACTTTATTTTGAGTCCCAAAAGTGTGCCTGTAGATGCTCTACAGACAATCTGTAGAGTTAGTTAACATTTTAACTATGGACTTACCCTAACCCTTACCTATATCCTAACAATTTATTCTATCCCTAACCTTAACCATTACCCTAAACCTTATTCTAAACCTAAAGCTAACAAGCAGTTGTTTATCAACCGATAGTTTGTTTGAAGTTTGTTGAAAGTTTGCTAACAGTATTTCTATCTATAGAACATCTACAGATGGAAATTGGGACTCACAAAAGTGTAACCAATAGCACCAGAAACTTTCAGTGAACAAAACAAAGACTACTAAATACAGCTCCGGAAAAATTAAGAGACCACTGCAACTTTTTCTTTCCTTTCCAAAAAAGTCGAAAAGGAAGGTTTTGAGTGAGGAACAGAAGGGTTAAAATTAAGAGACCACTGCAAATTGAACGCTTCTGTTCCTCACTCAAAACTTTCCTTTTCAACTTTTTTGGAAAGGAAAGAAAAAGGTGCAGTGGTCTCTTAATTTTTTCCGGAGCTGTATGTTGCTGACTGATTTTAACATAAATCTGAATATTTGCACTTTCCTGATGAGGACAGTTATCTATGATACTATTTAATGTAATTCTAAGTTGGATTTAGATAGTTTTCCTAAAATGTTCACTGAGTTTTAATAGGTCATTAGTAGCTTAATAGCTTGTTTTGTTCTGTATTGTTAGTTATTAGTGTAATTGTTCTTTGTACGTATTATACCTAGGTGATGTGCCCACTAGAGATTAAACATTATAGTTGTCATGGTGGAGAGGCAGGACATGAGGTACAGAGCTGCAGAACATCCTTTTATTTGGGCAACTTAATGCAAAACAACAAACAAAAGGAGAGGTAAACCGTACATACAGCACAAACAATGAACCACAAACTAAAGATCCAAAAAGGCAACTTAAATAGGGTCCCCAATTAGAGGCAACACGGGGCAGCGAGGCAGCTGCCTCTAATTAGGGACAATCAAAAGAGCAGTGCAGAGAGGCACCTCTGCGGTCAGGCCCTGACTGTGGCCCTCAGACACATAGAGATGGCTGTATGGAGATAGATTTCTATCAAAATGTTGTGAACTGGTAAGTAACGAGTCACAAAAATATACAGCGAGCCACAAATACATAATGCAACTGTCAAATAAAAATCACTGTCAAGAAATATATGCATATAGTTTCACAAACATATGTCAAAATCCAAAACAAATGATGAATCGTTAACAAAAACAAAGGACGATTAGCAAATAAATGTAAGACCCTTTTTTTACGTTGAATCATGTTTTTGTGAACGTTACAGCATTTGTCACCTGCATTTTACAGATTTGTGACTTGCATTTCATATGTGAGTTGCCGTAAATATCTGTGAGTTGCTCCACATATTTGTGAGGGCTGCTACATATTTGTGAGTAGCGTTGCCTATTTGTGGGTCGCATTTTACGGATTAGTTTCTTACGGAATCCAGATTAGGACCTCTTTAGTTCAAGTTTAAAGTTCATTTATAAAATGCACCAAATAACATAGCATCATCGTGCGCAATGAAATTCTTGTGACATGGCACACGACATCTACATAGTAAGAATTAAGAAATATACAGCTCCGGAAAAAATTAAGAGACCACTGCACCTTTTTCTTTCCTTTCCAAAAAAGTTGAAAAGGAAACTTTTGAGTGAGGAACAGAAGCATTCAATTTGCAGTGGTCTCTTAATTTTAACCCTTCTGTTCCTCACTCAAAACCTTCCTTTTCGACTTTTTTGGAAAGGACAGAAAAAGGTGCAGTGGTCTCTTAATTTTTTCTGGAGGTGTATAAAGCTAAAAATATAGCAAAAATATAGGAATATTATACATAACAATGTAAACTAGCAGCAATTTTAAAAGAGTAGGATGTGGAATATGAACATGAATTATGGGTAGAAGGGGAATATGGGTAGAAGTATTGAATATTATTAATATAATATGAGTGTAATATGCCTATGAATGGTACATACAATAGAACATTCTAATGTACATTGAATGTACATGGAAAGACATCAGAGCATCTGGAATGTTCATGTGTGATCAGTATGATCATAGATCATTGTTGCTGGTTGAGGAGCCTTATGGCCTGAGGGAAAAACTTGGTTCTGGTTATGCTTAGGCTCCAGAACCCCAATATATTATTAAACCATACTTTCAAAATAACACAGCACAAAATTTCTTGTGTAAATAAAGTGTTGGGTAATAAGTATGATTTAAGTTTAAGCATTTTACAATTCAGCTAAATTTTAATGTCAGCTCTGGTGTGCGAAGAAGGAGGAGCGGACTGCGGAGTCGTTCTGTGCGAAGTATTCATTTATTGAGCTGCACTGTGCTCGTAAAGGCGAGACAATAACACAACAAAGACAAAGGGAGCAGAGGGAACATATATACTGGGGGAAATGACTGGATGATGATCAGGTGTACTAAACGAGACAACAGGTGTGATGAGTTGATGAAATGGGCGGTGGTGTCAGAAGGCCGGCGACGTGGAGCGCTGAAGCCTGCCTCCTGCAGGGGGAGCACTGGAGGCAGATGGTGCAGGTGTCACATTTAAGCTCTATGTTGTTGATTTCTACCACTCACAGCACTGTGTGGAGTTTAGTTTTCAAATGATCAAGACAAACTTTGAACATTGGCGGATGGATGTCAGTCACAGGTGAAGTATAAACCAAGCTCACAAATATGCAACGCTACACACAAATATGTAGCAGCCCTCACAAACATGTGGAAGAACTCACAAATATTTAAGGCCGCTCAGAAATGTAATGCAAGTCACAAATCTGTAAAATGCAGGTGAGAAATTCTGTAACATTCTCAAAAAACTATTCAATATAAAATACGGCCTTACATTTAATTGCTAATCATCCTTTGCTTTTGTTAACAATTCATCATTTGTTTTTGGATTTGTACATGTTTGTGTAACTATATGCATATACAGCTCTGGAAAAAATTAAGAAACCACTGCACCTTTTTCTTTCCTTTCAAAAAAAGTTGATAAGGAAAGTTTTGAATGTTCAATTTGCAGTGGTCTCTTAATATTAACCCTTGTGTTTCTCACTCAAAACCTTCATTTTCAACTTTTTTGGAAAGGAAAGAAAAAGGTGCAGTGGTCTCTTAATTTTTTCCAGAGCTGTATGTCTTGACAGTGATTTTGATTTGAAAGTTGCATTATGTATTTGTGACTGGTTACTTAGAAGTTTATAACATTTTGATCTATCTCCATTATGCCTAGAGGAACCTCAGCCAGGACCTGACTATAGTGTACTTGAAAAATCCCATTAATGCTCCAGACTTTCTCTCTGGTTTTAATAAATGATTGTGTAGCCTTTAACAGAGCCCCTCTGTAATCTGTAAATGCTTACGTGTACATTGTATGTTTGCTCAAATATGTGGTTGTTATAGAAATGTTTATTACGTAAACCTTTAAAGACATGACGGGCACTGAAATCAAATTCTAAAAGGCTAGAACCTGCCCTGAGTACACTTACCAGATCCAAGCGCACCAAAAAAGAACAAACCCATTGATCTATTTTAAAAGTGTCATTCACCAACCCACAGAGACCCGACCATCCAATCAGAGTTAACCAGCTACTCTCAGAGTGGAGATCACACTTGATCACATCTGAAGGGGTGAGGCTGTTCAGACCAGCAACAAATGAGCAGATCAAAGTGTAATCCTAACAATCACTTTCTGTTATTCCGGCATTTTAGGTTACTGTATGCGGGAGAAACCTTCTCTCCTCTGTAAGGGGGGGAGGCATAAAAGCCCCCTTTTGTCTTAAGCTTCCTTATACCTCATTTGATTGGCGCACTGAACCATTTGTCTTGCGTGCTGTGTTCGCATACTTCTAATCTTCTGCTTCGAAAGAGAGGGTGAAACTGTACTATCGGAGAAGAGGCATTGGTGAACAAACTTCTGACCAATCACAGTACGGAAACTTAAGTGTAAAGAAAACTAGAAAACAAATTACCCTTGCAATAATCCCCTCTGTCAGAGCATAATCCGCCCCAAAACTATCCAAATGTATGCAATCCATGAAGAAATGGTGACCATGCACCCACTTTAAAGTGGAAGGATAAATTCACCTTTAGGGGCCGAAGATGACAGATGTCTATCAAGTTAGTGCAGGGTCTATAAATCCCCACTTTCTGGACAGACGCTGCATATGTACATTTTGTGTCCAGAACTGGAATAACGACCAGCCCAGAGATAGCTGGTTCTTGAGTTTTCTGTCCAGCTTATGGAATCAACCTCTAGTCCGAGGTTCTGGCAGCAGTGTTTCCGGGGGACAATTTTAATTCTTCTTTACATATGCAGGACAGGATCATGTTTTTAAAAAAGAGATGTTACATCAGTTATAGCAATTACCAGTCGCTGATTGCACATTTTGGTGAGATCTGGTGTCTTATTAAATGGCAACCTCAAAATTCAATCAAATAGTTTGATGCATATGAAATTAACATGAAATTGTACTTTCTTTGGGGAAAGAAAAGTCTGGATAAAGCAATGATAGATCAATATAGCCTCGACTTCTTTGCGAGCATGTTTGCCTTGATGTATGAGAACCATACATTTTAATAACAAATGATTGAGTTTGGATCAAATAACTATACATTTTCACAGTAACAAATAACAATGTCATATAACTGTACAAGTTTGGATGAACGAAACATAGTCATGATAACACTAGTCTGCAAAGGCAATAAATTGTTCTGTAAACAGTTGGTATGCAGGTACGCATGTGATGTGAACAAAGTATTTGAATTTGGAACTGGCCTTTGTATATAGGCATCTGTAGACAAAGTGGATTATCTATCATGTGTATAATGACGTCAAAGCTTAAATCACGCAGAATCCTCAAAATAAATGTAATATTAGGTTAGGTCTGGCCTAAACCAGCAAGAGACCTAAGAAGCTCATTAGACCCCCCTTTTGACCACATACTCCTCCATAGAGGTGTGATCAACAGGCTGCACCAACCATACATGACAAACATTAACATTCAAAAATAACTGTGTTATCTTAGCATTTCAATCATTAGTACCATTGGAATTCTAAAGGTGGTGGCCTGAGCCATTTTGTGAAAACCCATTGAAAATTCTCCTGATTAACCTGAGCCGTATTCTAGCTCAATGTATGATCTCAGAGAAAGCCCAACATGTATAACCATCAATACACACTATCTAGCGTGGGCAGCAAGAATCCTTTTTTGCTCAAAGCACATTTACCAAGGTAGCAACTACTCTTTGCTAGCTTTCTTAAATATAAAGCACATTCAAAAAAGAACTAAGACAGTTTTTACACTGCTTTGGTTTGATCTAGATGAATAGAAATCGTGGCCAGATTTGCATCTGAGATACATTGTATTTATCAAGGTCATCCGGTGATGACAGATACTCCCCACGGCCACAGAGATCTAAAGACATTGCCTCACTAATTACGTATTGAAGTGAAATGAGTGATTACATATGAAATCTGGTCCTGTTCCAAGTATGAACAGAATCAGAATAAAACATTTTTTGGTTGATTCCCAAATTGGAGTTAATTTGCGAATCAACTAAAAACTCACACTGGCCCCTCAAACATTTGACTATCACCAGTAACTGCACTTATTTGATGGAGAGCATTATGTTAGTTACCAGGCAGAAAACATAGTGAGTAAGTATATACTGTGCGCCTTCCAGGACAAGGGAAAGTCAATGCACACACGTTGAGCCTTACCACATAGCTTTACTCCAGCGAGAGCTTCTCGTTATAGAGTGTGAAAAGAAATTAGTATTTACATGTCATCTGGGAAAAGAAATTACAATTAGGCTTCTTCAGCTTATTATTCTGACAGGTAAGGTTGTAAATTTAACAAAAATGTATACAATTTACTATAACGGGAGAGGTTCTTCATCCACATGACTAACACTGTACACTATCCCAGTGTTTAGGTCAACTGCCTAATATGGTAGCATAATAAGAGAAAAGAAATTAAAACTTCTAATAAAAAAATAGTATTAGCACACTAATAATACAGTAGTGGCAATTCTACGGAAAGAAATGACCAAAATCAATATCACATTACCCTTTCTTCTAAAACGTCAATAAAACAAAAATAAAAAAACACATTTCACAATCAAACCAAGTTTCAACCGATTGCACACGTTAACACAAACTATGTCGGTACAGAACTTGTGCAACAAAGACAGACCACTGTATCTCACGTCATCCGTTACACTTTACACAAAAGCAGAACACCATCTATACAGGAATTATCTTAACAGATAAATGTCTGCAAATGATGAGTATATGATGAGTATTATGATGAGTTATTCTGGCATTTTATATATTTTCTAGAAGATTTATCACATTTCACTCACAGGTGTCTACCATAGCACACCTAGCAGTTCCTGTTTCCTGCTGTGCTGACGTCACAATCTTTCTCACTTTCCTAAAGTGACAGCAAAACCATTTAGTGTCTGCAGAGGTTAAACTAACCCTAACCACCACTTGGTTACATTGATATTATTTAAATGTTATTCCAACGGATTTGTCATCAGGACAGTTGTTCGTAGTCTAAACACGCTCTAAATGGTTGACTTCCCTTTGGGAATGGACCGCTGCAGAAACTGTCAGGGGGAGAGTGACCTTAGCACAGATTCCAGCAGCGTTTTTATCGTGTGACAGTGCCTTTTACAGAAATCTCAACTGCTCTTGTGTGGCTGTTGCGAATATACCATTTTCATTGCGGCAACCCGAGGTTGCTTTTTCCATCTGCACATCAGAGGAGTTAACACGCACAAGTTACCTGTAGGCAGGATTAACCGCACCTCGATTCCACTACCTGTTATAACAAATCAAATTGCTAAGTTTTTCAATATCGTGGACTTCCTCACATTCCTCGGGCTTCGCTCGCAATGTATTTTTGTCTCCGAGGTTAGTTGTAACATAATAGTACTGTCAAGAAAATTTACTACCAGTTTACTTTATTGCAACTCGGTTTCGGCATTAATGTCCTCAAAGATTTTTTTCAAATGTCTGCCAACATACTGGCACTATTTAAGGATATAATTGCTTGTTGCAGTAATGTTCTGCTGTTATTATTCTGAAAGGGTGCACTCCAACCTCGATCCTCCTGAGTGTGAGTGTGTGTGTGTGTGTGTGTGTGTGTATCAGGTTACAGGTGTTATGCAGGGCTAGGCACCACCTGTTGTATGAACAGCTGTAGAGTCTGCTTTGATCAGTCATGAAGACTGATGGTGTGCTGAAGGTGAAAACACAATATTTAGTGCTACACTTATACATCTTCAAGCTCTCCTCAACAAAAGATTAACACAAATAACACCCTAATCCCAATTAAGCACACAACTTTTTGTACAATAGACCTAGGGCTCTGGTCAGAAGAAGGGCACTATAGAGTTCTGGTTGCATTTCAAATGACACCCTAAGCCCTATATAGTGAACTATCCTTGTGACCAAGTCCACTGGTTCTCCTGTCAAAAGAAGGGCTCAATATTAAGTTGCCAATTAAGAGCCAACCTCAGTGATTCTCCCAACAAGAAATAAGTTTTTAGGACTAATGAACCTCCAGATGGCCTACTGTCATTAACATGATAGAAAGTAGTCAATAAAACTCCCCGATAAACTTACATAGCCATCACTGCGGTCGTTCGTCTTACAAGGAACAGGCAGCTACTTGGTCAGATTACAAAAACAACCGGTTGGTTTGATTTAATTGTGAATAAATTACAGAAGATTGATGTTTAGATTGAGTCAGCGAAGAGATTACAAGATGTTAGATTTATGAAATAATGACATCTCTTTGTGATTCTTTTTTTATCTCTCATTGATCATTCTGTCCAAAAAGACAAAAGCAAGTTAAGTTATCTTACACCAATGGGAACAGAAGCTAAACAAAATGATACACATGAAACACCTGTGAGATCTAGCCAACTAGAGACTATACAAACTAAAGATCGGTCATCAAACCCGGTTAAATGTCTCCCTGTGCTCAGAGTTCAAGCAATGTATATTTAACCCAGAAAGTCAGGAAGTAGCAAGACTGGGCAGCTCACACAGTGACAATTATGAGGATCCAGTCCACCACAGACCTGGTTTTGAATGGTATTTAAACTCTTTCAAACACTTTGATAGTTTGTTTTACCCTGTTTGGAATGCAGCAAGTGTGGGATGTGGTGCAAGCTCAATTAAGCACCGATTAAGTATTTGAAATGATTTGGGATATTGTTTGAACCCAGGTCTTGAGTAATTCTGTTCTATTTCCCCATGGCCCTAGTCCAAAGCCTCTTCTCAGTCAGACAGACACTCTAGAAATTGATTACCACCTCTCTCTGATTGCAGTCTCTCTCTCTTTCCTGTTTCTCGTTCTCAACATCATTTCGTCTCTCTCTCTCTTTCTGCTAAATCTAAATTGTGACTCCAGACACGAATCCAACCCATCTTCCCGGCGCACACTAAATCACTCTCACACTCCTCCCTCTACCCCCTCCCCCCATCCCTTTCCCCTTCCCAACCTCTCCACTGCACTGCCACAAAAGCACAAAAAAAAACACCAAACCACAAATGAGAGCACACAGATATCTGTACCTGAATGTATGGCACTACTGCTGTACTGAAGAATAGATGCTCTGCCCCTTATATGTCCTGGTAGCCGAAGAGCAAAAAACATCTCTCCAGACCCTCAAACGCTCCCTCTCTCTCTCACCCCCTACAAGTCTCTCGTCCTCTTAGTCTCCCTCTCAACCTCATCACCGTGATGATCTGGAGTCATTCTGAAGCTGTATGTCCTGATGCTTAAAATACAACCCATGATATGAATGACTGTTTTCGTCTAGCCTGTAGGGGCTTGGAAATGCAACCCATGATATGAAAGACTGTTTTCGTCTAGTCTGTAGGGGCTTGGACATGCAACCCATGATATGAATGACTGTTTTCGTCTAGCCTGTAGGGGCTTGGACATGCAACCCATGATATGAATGACTGTTTTCGTCTAGCCTGTAGGGGCTTGGACATGCAACCCATGATATGAATGACTGTTTTCATCTAGCCTGTAGGGGCTTGGACATGCAATGGTATTGCCGAAGCAGCCAAATATTTAGTAGAAAATCACTCAACATAAAAAAGAATCTTAGTCCCTCGATCTCTGTCTTTACCGTGGAAACCACTGGAGTCAGCCTGAGGCAGTGAGTCCTGTTGATTAAAATACAAGGCGTGACAAGCAAGTGTGTGTGTGTGTGTGTGTGTGTGTGTTTGTGCATGTTTCTCTATGTTTGAGGTATTACATTCTATCAAACCTATCGAAGTGGGCACAGGAATAACCAATCAGGGTAGCGATGGAAGTTACTAGGCAGATTATAAGGTTAATTGACCAATCTGCTACATTGCCGTACAATATGTATCAGATTACCTTGACACTACTCAAACTCCAGTGTGATAGTCAGTCCTTTGTTATTCTGTAGATTTTGATCCAATAACTGTCCACACATTCAGAGACAGACAGACTGTGGTGTTTCTGCCTTTGTTATCAAGATTCTACAGATGCCACAGCCATATGTGGGTCAAAAGTAGAAAGGGGGCCAATGGTTTTGAGCTGGAGGTAATTTCTGAGTTCGTTTACACTTCAGGGGCTTGGATATACAATGGTATGGCTAAAGTAGCCAAATACTAGAACACCATCATCATGTCATCAAATTTGTTTTAGAAACTTTGTGGAAAATCCATCTTACCTCAAGTGTATTCTCCAGAAAGGTCATAAATGACCACCTAAGACTTATGACATGGGTTGATGTATAATTCTGTGAATTAATCTGACTATAGTCAAGACTAAAAATATAGACACAAAATTATTCAAACCCTGGACTCAATATTTGGTAGCATAGCCTTTGTCCAAAATAACTGCAATCCAGTGCTTCCTATAGCCATGGATGAGCTTTCTGCCCCTCTGTACTGGCAGTTTGGCCCACTCTTCTTATGCTTACTGCTCCATTTCTTTCAGATTCAAAGGCCTTCCCCCATCCACTGTTTTCAGATTCCTCCACAGGTATTCAGTGGATTCAACCATGGAATTCTCGTGATTCCATGATGCCATGCATACATTCTTGAGTCTCTTTTTCAGCAGTGGGTCTCTTAACATACAAGCCACCTTCATTGTGTAACCCACTTATAGGTGTCAATACATCGAACGCTAGGTTCGTAGGAGTTAAGGGGAGACAACAGACCGCAGATGAAGGGACACAGACACCAGGTGTGTATGTTAGTATAAGACAGGATATCTTTAGTGACAAAACACCAAGACGTGCATTAATTTCTACACAATTACAGAATAATTCAAATACAAATAAAATGAAATAAAAGAAGGCCTTGTAAAGATACTAGGTATTTTGTGTAAGTCGTGTTGTTATGTTCAGTCGGTCAAGTTATCTGTTACGTCAAGTTCAATGTGTTTGTTTCTGGGTGGCTAAGACAGCCCTCCCACACTGCAGAAATCAAGAGGCTCAAATCCAAACAGATGAGTCTTCTGTCTTCAGCATGCACTGGTTTCACCGGATCTCTGGGTGGCGCGCCATCAGTTGAAGCACCAACTGAGCTCATAAAATTGGTTCTCAAATTCTTAATAGAATATTCTTCATTTCTTTGACATTAGTGTGTAACCAATATAAAGATATGTATAGCATCTTGGAGCAGACCATGAAACCACGTGTAGCTACAATTTCTATGGAAGATCCACGTGGAAATAGCTAGCTCTAACATCCTTTGCCTACTATAAATTGTAGTTAACAATTTATACCGATTACATAAACCGAAAATAATATTCTATTAAGCATATCAACAAGTAGTCAACAGTAGTAATTTAACCAACACTCTCAAAAAAGTTTGTTTTGCAAGTGAAGCTAACTTCCACATGATCACTGCTAGCTCTGTTAACATGGCTAATCTTCTGCACGGTCACTCACCAAGAAAGAAAAGTTGAATTCTGCCCTTGTTAAAGGCTTAAAAACGGAACTCCTGCCAGTCTCCAAATAACTTTTCCAGTTGCACAAATTTTTAATTAAATCATAAAATTGTGTCTTTTAAACTGTAATCAAATGTCCACTGACTTTTATCTGACTATTTGACTATTTGCAGTATGGCTTTAGCCTCAGTTTCTACAGCTCTGGAATCATCTCGAAAATTGTCCTAACTAAATCAGAGAGAGCTGCCAATCATCCTCAACCAGAGGAGGAACATTGTTCTATTAACAGTTCAATTGGTTGAAAACTATTAAACTAGAATCTTAAGTATTTTCACAAATTGAACACTGGGTTACAATTGCGTTTGCAATGAATGGTGTGAACTGTGGTAAAACTGTGGTACCTTGTGTAGGTCAGCTGAAGGACAGCTTGAATCTGTGTGGCAGTTGATTGAGGCGATTATCAAATTGCAGGAACCCCCCAATATCAAACTCAATTCTACACCCCTGCCTCCAACTCATCACAGGTGATTTCAGTACCAAAGTCAATAAGAATCGCTTGATGTCAAACTACTTCTAGAAGGTGCCAATAATTTTTTCAACTGCAAACCAAAGAAATACATATGTGGATACCAAAAGATTTTAAAATATCAACAGTTTTCTTGAAGAACACACTTGCTACTTTACAAACAATTTTATCTGTGGTATTTTATCATTGCTCAGTCCCTATTTGATTCATTACTGTCAACAAGATAAGTGGCATAATCTTTCACCAAATGTAAACATTTTTAACATAAATTTTAAGACTAATGTTCAAAAGACAGTACTACTCAATGCATCCTCAATAGGCACAAATTAGTAGTGAGTCTAAAATGTATTCCTTTGGCTTGGAAACGCAATACCATTCTAATGATGGCAAATAATAAGCAAGAGAACCTTTTGTCATATTTTTACCATCATGTCACCAAGTTGACTGGTGCAGTAACACTGAGGAGAATCCACCACATGTGAGCTAGCTATGATAGCATTCCTTGCTATTTTTTACTGAATGCAAGATAATGACAACATTGCCATCTGTAATAAAGAAGAGGTGGCTGTATAGATAGAGATGTCCCAGCCTCCCTATTAGAGAATCCAAATGATGATTAGCAAAATGTGCAAAACACACTTTATTACTTGTTTATTTTTTCCAACCCAGATCCTGGCCTGCCTATCTACGTTTTTGAATGTCTGGCTTTAGAGCTGGCAATGAATCTGTATTGGTAGAACTGTAGATTATAAAGTACATAATATCTGCCATAATATACAACAATCAGTACTGTTTTGCTTTTTTTATTGATCTGACTAAAGCCTTGACTCTGTCAATTATCTTTTCCTAATCAGTTAACATATTTGGGTTCTCAGAGAACTGCCTAGTGTAGTTTGAAATCTATTTCTCTGGCCATGTTCAGTTTGCGAAATCTGAAGCTCTGCTGTCAAAACCACTGGCTGTTTTTATATATACCTTCCTCAAGGTTCGATTTACGTGCTGAATCTATTCTCTGTATAAATCAATTATGTAGCACTTACTGTGAATGACTCCTTTATCCTCATCTACCTTCATGCAAACAACTCAATCTGGCATACTTCTGGAATTTCATTGAACTCTGTGCTGACCAATTGTCATCATTTAGCGTCAATGGCATATCATTCCAGAAAAAAAAAACAATATTGCTTCTCAAACGGAAATTGGCTTTACCTGCCCAACTTTACCTAAAATGGATTTGAGTATGTCAACTCAATGTGTTATTATATGGTAACTGGTTGGAATAAAAGATGAACACAAATAGCTTATATATCTCAACTTTTGTGGACACAGTTATTAATATATTTGAGTGTGTATTTCATTAGTAGCGGTAGACAACATTTTTAAGTAATAATATGTTGGTTTATCTAAATTAAAGAAATATCGACGCAGTACTGCATGTCAGCAAGAGATTATTAAGATAAGATAAAAACCTCCCACCAATATCAATCAGCGTCGTTCTTTTATCTGTTGCGTTTTACCATGTCAGCAAACTCCACACTGACCCGTCAGTCGTCCAGCAACAGATAAACAGTCCCAGATGAAAAGACGCAGCACGGTCAGCCTCATCCCTAAGGGGAAAATACTATAGAAATCACTGATATAAGACTTATATGATGTTTGGACTTAAACAGAAGCAGAAACATAAGTGTGGGTTAGCAGACAATACAGACACCTTGAAGTAGAATGGCCTGGGTCCTACAGATCAGAGATCGACTGGTTGTTCTGATAAAAATGGTCCACACCGCTTGGATAATAGAAAAAGGTGGTTTCTATGTCTTTGAAATTCCTGTTAATAAAGACTACCATTTGATCTTCAGATAGACATCTGAGAAGAACCTGCCGCTGTGGAACATGTCAAACCCAGTAGAGAATTCCACACTGGCCGCCGAGTTTAAGTATTGACTGATGTTAAGTAAACACTTCACTGGTCTTACTCAGTCAGACTCTGGGTGGTACATGGCGGAGTGTAGGACAAATGCACAGGTGTCATTCCAGGTTAACAGTGATCTCTTGTATGCAATTGTTCAAGGAAAGATACGATTTCTGCTCCTTTAGGAGAGACAGTAGAGCTGCAGTGTGAGGGGGAAAGGAGTGGTTCCAGTACATCCCGATGGTTCCAAAGATATGCAACAGAGGAGATGAGGTCAGAGGTCGTTTGGTTGGGAACATCTCCCTTCACTGTGTCAACATCACTATGGAGAATGTGGAAAATTGGGAGTACATGTGCATGGTACTGGAGGAAATACTGTGTTTCCAACCAGCTCTTCTAAGAAAGAGTATGTTGCTGTACTGGCCGTTAACCCTGGAGAACCTAATGGGGAAAATACAAAGTGGGTTAACAGCTTCTTTACAGTCATCACATGGGCCCTCTCATTAGCGGAGGAAACCAGATGTACCTGACTGATGGAAGAACGTCCAGATACCACCCCCGTGGTCACCCCGTCATCGATGCTGAACCACCCAGGGTGGTACGAGTGCTCCACCCAAACAAATAGGTACATTAAAGGCGATGAACTCTTGGTGTGGCCTGAATCTGAGCTGCTCACAAAGTCCTCAGAGGGAGAGGAGGTTGTTCTCAGCTGTAACTCTGATCTCACCGAGTCTGATCATCATGTGGTGTGGTTCAGATGGACTGCTCAGGTGGACAATATAATTTTGAATACAGAATCCAAACCATTAAAACAGCCCCAAGACCTGGTTGGCCGAATGAATGCATCACCCATTCACTTTGTCCTGGTCCTCTCAAGGGTGGACAGTGGGGAGTACTGGTGAGTAAAGAATATATATTTTTTATAATATGTTAGTCAGAAGTAACAAGACTGCATATACAATTTCTGTCAGTTATCAAGAGTGGTTGGTTCTAACTTGCTCTTCCACTTTGATGCTCCGGACATTTATAGTGTATACTGTTTGTTGTCAGAATTAAATTTTTCCCTGTATGCTTCCATACTGTACTACAGACTTATGCAAATGACATAAAGTCACCTCCAAAATAGTGTTTAGAATCAAACAGTAGGTATGGATTATTTTTCTGCGCATCTATTTACATTTTGATGCTAAAACAACCATTGGTGTGTTTGGCCAAAGACAAAGTAGGATTATATATTTTCCTGAGAACCTGCCACTTGTCCTTCCTGAGAAAATTGCAACAAATTACCAGGCTTCCTGGTATTCTCATTCCAGCTGGAAGTGCCATTGAAAAGCATAATACCAGCGTGAAAAAATCAGATCATCCTACCAGTGAAAATGAAGAAATACACAAGGATCTAAAGTTATATTTGTAACATTTAATCAACTCAAAGCTCTCTCAAAGTCACCACATCATTTTAGTTATGTAGTTTAGTTTAAACTCAAAGCCTTCTATGATATTCAGCCAACTATTAAAATATTACAAGGTTATTAGGCTACATGCAGTCCATTGAAAATTATTTTTGTTTTAGCCTCTTTGACTGAAAGACACAGCTTTGTCCTTTTCTCTTTTAAAGTTGCATCTGTCCATACTGATAATCTGCTTATTGTGGTGATTATTTGAGAGATAACTATCTAACTCCACTATTTACTCACCTAGCGGAGATTCAGAACCATAAAGAGCATTGCCGTATATCAATTGGGTGCTGATCTAATCTTGTCGGTGACTCATGTGTCATCATCAGTAAGCATTTTTTAAAGTCTTATTCTTTTGCCTTCGTTAAGAATATTTTATCTAAAAATCAATGCAGATAGAGGAGCATTAGAGAAAAGATAACAAATACATAAAATATCTCACAAAATTAAGTACACCTCTCACATTTTTGCAAATATTTCATTATATCTTTTCATGTGACAACACTGAAGAAATGACACTTTGCTACAATGTAAAGTAGTGAATGTACAGCTTGTTTAACAGTGTAAATTTGCTGTCCCCTCAAAATAACTCAACACACAGCCATCAATGTCCAAACCGCTGGCAACAAAAGTGAGTACACCCCCAAGTGAAAATGTCCACATTGGGCCCAATTAGGCATTTTCCCTCCCCGGTGTCATGTGACTCAATAGTGTTAAAAGGTCTCAGGTGTGTATGGGGAGCAGGTGTGTTAAATTTGGTGTTATCGCTCTCACACTCCCTCATACTAGTCACTAGAAGTTCAACATGGCACCTCATGGCAAAGAACTCTCTGAGGATCTGAAAAAAATAATTGTTGCTCTACATAAAGATGGCCTAGACTATAAGAAGATTGCCAAGACCCTGAAACTGAGCTGCAGCACGGTGGCCAAGACCATACAGCGGTTTAACAGGACAGATTCCACTCAGAACAGGCCTTGCCATGGTCGACCAAAGAAGTTGAGTGCACGTGCTCAGCGTCAAATCCAAAGGTTGTCTTTGGGAAATAGATCTATGAGTGCTGCCAGCATTACTGCAGAGGTTGAAGGGGTGGGGGGTCAGCCTGTCAGTGCTCAGACCATACGCCGCACACTGCATCAAATTGGTCTGCATGGCTGTCGTCCCAGAAGGAAGCCTCTTCTAAAGATGATGCACAAGAAAGCCCGCAAACAGTTTGCTGAAGACAAGCAGACTAAGGACATGGATTACTGGAACCATGTCCTGTGGTCTGA
>JACXGI010011771.1:7863-24290 GCA_016801175.1 Esox masquinongy | reverse complement strand
ATTTATAACGTGCTAAGCCTTGTGAACAAGCTACTTTTATTCACAGTGACTTCACAGTCCGTGCATTCAAAGAAAACCACCACCTGATGACTGTAATTCTTTAGTATTTGCATGTTGTCATGTTGCAATGCACTTCTATACATGCCAGAGGAGGCTGCCAGGTTGTGTAGTGATAACAAACAAATGCAGCCTGATAAAGCCTTTTTTCCTCCCTTCTCAGCTAAAACAGAGCACAAGGCGGAGATGGAAATGCCCGTATCAACAAAGGTGAAAGTCACAGACTTTTTCCACCGGCTGGTATGTGGGCTACTAATTCTTCCTCTAACACCACAGGGCCAGTTTGATGGACACACTTTAAGCCCGGTCCCTTCCAGAAAACATTGGTTAAGGACTAAAGCTAATGTGTGCCCAGCAAACCACCCCATTATCTACAATATCTATGATGTATTCAGCTATCAGCATCACAGTGCTCTGGATTTGTCCACAATGTTAAATTCTGTCAAATGCAGAATAGTTGTGGACAGCCAGAGCTTGTTATGCTGTTGTCTGAATACTGCCCAGTAAGGCTACTGTGGCAGGACTAACTTTAACTCTGGAGAGGTGTTACGCTACTAGAGGACCCTAAAGGTCAGCCTCAATATAAGGCTCGACATTTGACGTGCTCAATACACCCTGGTAGGGAACTAGATGGGGATTAGGGTGCCATTTCAGATTCTTACATGTTTCAGTCTGATTCAAACTTTCAGATGACATCGTAGGTGAGTAGATCTATGGATGGTTCTGTCCCTTTTTGCACCCTGTTCCCTATGTAGTGCAATATTTTTGCACCTAATTACCCTTCAACTACAACCTTGTTTCCAAAAAAGTTGAGACGCTGCGTAAAATGCAAATAAAAAACAGAATGCAATGATGTGCAAATCATTTAATCATTATATTTAATTGGAAATGGTACAAAGACAATATATCAAATGTCGAAACTGAGAATTATTTTTGTTTTTGGGTATAATACATGCCTGTTTAGAATTCGATGCCAGCAACATGTTTCAGAAAAGTTGAGACGGGCATGTTTACCACTGTGTTGCATCACCTCTTGTTTTAACAACACTCTGTAAGCATTTGGGAACTGAGGAGACCAACTGCTGTAGTTTTGAATGTGGAATGTTTTCCCATTCTTACTTGATATAGAATTGCAGCTGCTCAACAGTTCGAGGTCTCTTTTGCTGTATTTGTCTTTTCATAATGTGCCAAATGTTTTCAATAGGGGGGGACAGGTCTGGACTGCAGGCAGGCCAGTTTAGCACCCGGACTCTTTTACTACAGAGCCATGTTGTTGTAATAAGTGCAGAATGTGGTTTGGCATTGTCCTACTGAAATAAGCAAGGCCTTCCCCGAAAAAGACATTGTCTGGATGGCAGCATATATTGCCCCAAAACCTGTATATTTGTTCAGCATTTATGGTGCCTTCACAGATGTGCAAGTCACCCATGCCATGTGCACCAATGCACCCCCATACCATCATGGATGCTGGCTTTTGAACTGATAACAAGTTGGATGGTTCCTCTCTTTTGTCCGGAGGAAGCGGCGTCCATGATTTCCGAAAACAATCTCAAATTTTGATTCGTCAGACCACAGGACAGTTTTCCACTTCACCTCAGTCCATCCTAAATGAGCTCAGGCCCAGAGAAGGCAGCAGTGGTTCTGGATCTTCTTTAGATCTAGTTTCTTCTCTGCATGGTAGAGTTTTAACTTGCATTAGGGGATGCTGTGAAGTTCTGTGTTCACAGACAGTGGTTTTCGGAAGTGTTCCCAAGCCTGTCCCATACAGAATCGTGTCTGATTTTAATGCTGTGCCGTCTGGTTTTCACCCTTGTCCCTTGCGTACAGAGATTACTCTGGATTCTCTGAATCGTTTAATTATATTATGTACCGTAGATGATGAGATCCCCAAACTCTTCTCAATTTTACGTTGTGATACGTTATTCTTGAATTGTGGCACTATTTGCCTGCACAGTCTTTCATGGGGAGTGGTGAACCCCTCCCCGTCTTTACTTCTGAAAGACTCATCCTCTCTGGAATGATCTTTTAATACCCAATCATGTTACTGAGCTGTGGCCAATTGACCTAATTAGTTGTGATATTCCACCTGGCTTAGTTTTTTCGCATTATACAATGATGCCTTATACAGTCTTTTGTTGCCCAGGTCCCAGCTTTTTTGAAATGTGTGGCATCAAATTCAAAGTGAGCATGTATTTTCCAAGAAACAATAACATTTCTCAGTTTCAACACTGATATGTTGTCTTGGTACTATTTTCTATTGAATATAGGGATTAAATGATTTGCAACATCATTGCATTCTGTTTTTGCCAGACCGCGTATGTGGAGCCGGCCTAGAAGAGCGAATGTCTCTTACTGACTGACTGACTGACTGACTACCCCTTGTTAAATGGCGTAGTGGTTAGAAACGCGGACTACAGAACAACAGGTCCTGCGTTCAACTCCCGTCAGTCAAAACACATTATGCCTTAGGATTTGTTCAGGACAGAGAAAAACTTTGCTGGCAACAACCTCCAGTAGCCACGTAATAGGAAGCCTAAAATAAAACAGTTCTGGTGGATATTAGGATTTGTTCAGGATAGACAAAAACTTTGCTGTCTACACGATTCTCTCGTCTATTCACTTGAGGAAAACGTCTGTTATCGTCACCTATATTGATACAGTAGTTATTGTATCAATGTCTTTCACGATTGGTTAATAGGCTGTTAAAACGGCCAGAGGCAAAAGCCATACAGTTCATAGGTGCTGTTTGTGGTGGAGGTAAACTTAATAAGAAATTGATGTTAATGTTAATGTGTGACAAAATTATATAATGTCAAGAGGGTATACCGACACCCTGCGAATGTATAGCTCTGTGGTGTAGAGGTTAATGACAGCTTTTCACGTGGGTGACCCGGGTTCGAATCTCAGGAGGGCAACGACGATCAACACTTTTTATTGCGGGCCAGCTGAACTAGGCTTGCCTGGTTTCTTGTTTTTTACTTTTTAGGAAACAGGGTTGCACTTTTGTCAAGGGGTGTGCGTGGGTGTGCGTGCAACACATGTAGATCAAGTGTGGTCGTCTTTACCGCTGTATGTGTGGTGTGAAGAACAGATGTTTAACCAGGGAATAGGCTGAGAACCTCAGAGAGGTGGGATGACTGTACAGTGGGAACAGATGTTTAACCAGGGAATGGTTGAGAACCTCAGAGAGGTGGGATGCTTTGAAACATGTGATTGTAATACATGGTCCTCTAGTTCAAGGTCTTAATGTGTTACACTACAATCCTAAACCTTAACCATCTCTGAGGAAGTTTTAATATTATGTTTAAATAGTATAACAAGCTATTAACTCTGTGTGAATAAATAATAGTGGTTGTGAGACACAATGACCATTATTCCAGGGTTTTACATGTTGTAATACGACATCAACCTGTACATCTTTTAATCTATGTGTATCTGTGTGTTTCCTCCATCTACCCCCAGGGTCCCCTGAGCGTGTTCTCCGCTAAGCAGCGCTGGACTGCTCCTCGTACCGTCAGGCTGAAGCTGGAGGACAGAGATATGGGCTTCACCCTCAAAGGAGAACCACCTGTTCAGATCACCTCCCTGGATCCTCTCTGCCACGCCGCTGTGAGTAGAACCCACACTCAGAGGAGAACCGCCTGTACCCATCATGCTCCTCTAGACCCACTTTGCCCCCCCCCCCCCACACTGTTAGTAATAATTGTTACTGGGGAAGGGTTTTGGAAAGGCAACCTAATGTTAGAGGGGAACTAACTTTACAGGACTCCTCCATTAACCATTTCTGCCATACTACTGGTTACTGGGGGAGGAGTCAGGCTGCTAGGAGTGTACCGTACTACTGGTTACTGGGGGAGGAGTCAGGCTGCTGGGAGTGTCCCGAACTACTGGTTACTGGGGGAGGAGTCAGGCTGCTGGGAGTGTCCCGTACTACTGGTTACTGGGGGAGGAGTCAGGCTGCTGGGAGTGTCCCGTACTACTGGTTACTGGGAAAGGAGTCAGGCTGCTGGGATTGTACTGTACTACTGGTTACTGGGGGAGGAGTCAGGCTGATGGATGTGTCCCGTACTACTGGTTACTGGGGAAGGAGTCAGGCTGATGGGAGTGTCCCGTACTACTGGTTACTGGGGAAAGAGTCAAGCTGCTGGCATTGTTCTCCCTGAGTCCGTCATGACTCCTTTATAACTGTAATGCATTAAATAAGATTTATACCTCTACTTGATCGATTGTTCCTCCTCAGTTGGCACAATTCAAGCAGGACGCCTTGTTGTTTCCTACAGGAGTAGACACGGGGAGGTTTGTCCTGTATAGAGGTGGGACTAGTTGACCTTGGTCTGTAGAGACTGAAATTATTGGTCTGTAGAGACTTCGATACGCTCCACTTCTATTACACCACCACCATCCCTCAGAATAAACATTGTCTTGTGTTCTCTGGTACGTCCGAAGAAATATGTACTTGACTTGGTGATGCTTGCTGGGTTCCAGCTAAGCTGAAGTGACCATAAGTTGTCCTGGATAAAAGTGTCTGCTGACTGACTAAAATCTAATGTCAATGTAAAACTGAATAGCTTGGTGAATGCCTCCCGTTTTAATGGAAACGGAATCGGACAAAGCATCTGCCACCACCCCAGTACATTCCTGACTGTCAATATTTGTACAATGGGGAAAGGTCGACCTGCTTTCATCGGGCTGCAGATATAACAGAATAGAGTCGTATATCTGGGACTGCCCCTTGTTCGGCCCTAGTCATCCTGCCTGCTGTTTGTGGACTTAATGTTATCTTTTGTTACCAGGTCGACGGACTGAAAGAAGGAGACTATATTGTTGCGGTCGGTGACATCGACTGTAAGTGGATGGGCGTGAGCGACGTGATGCGGCTGCTGAAGGACGTGGATGAAGAAGGAATCGACATCCGCGTTGTCAGCCTGATGGACAGCAGCCAGCCCATGGTAAGACCCTCCCACCGTCTCTGTCATTGGCTAATACGGAACCCTGGGAAGTGGTTATTGGCTTCTGTAGAAAGACTTGAAGGTCACCGTTTTCTCAGTTCTGACTGAAAGGCGATGGCAGATAAATTGCCTCCATGCATCAAGTTATCAACGCTGCAGAACTCTCAGCTTTCACAAGGAGTTCTTATTGTTTAAGGGAATTTCACACCACTGATCCCACGGAAATGTATTTTTCTTTCACTTCATCAAATGGAAATTGTCTTTACTGCTTGGAAGCATATCTACTGTATTAAATGATATGTTCTGCATAAAAACCTACTCAATGTAGAGCATGAAGAATCAACTTCATGTCAACACACTGAACTTAATAGTAAATTGCCCCATCACTCTCTCAACTTCTCTCTTCCACCCCTCCACCTTCTCTCTCCCCCAGCCCACAAAAAGTGCCACATACTGTGGCGGGCTCCCTAAGACCTACTCCATGATCTGCCTTGCCTTCGATGACCACGACAAGAGCCCCAAGGGTCGCAAGGTATCCAAGAAGGGGTCCTTTCTGTCCTGGGGTCTGAAGAACCATCTGAAGAGCTCCAGTACGCTCAGCCTCCCCACAGCGGACTTCTCCGGATCAGTGCCCTGGAACAAGCACTGTCCCACGTTCCCAAGCTCCAGCTCATACAACGACCCAGCCCTTTATTAGGCCACACACACTGGACTGTATACACACACACACACACACACAATACTGGGTAAGAGAACAATGTGTTAGGGGTTGCATTCCAAATGACACCCTATTCCCTATGGGCTTTGGTAGTGCACTGCATTAGGGAATGCCATTTTGAATACACACGTAGAATTGTGTAGTATGAGGGAAGGGACTACAGTGCTAAGGATGGGTGGGGTTACATTGGCATGGAGAGGAAGGGAGTGGCTCATTGCTGTGATGAGGAGGGGAGGGACTACATTGCTATGGAGAGGAGGAGAGGGACTACATTGCTATGGAGACGAGGAGAGGGACTACATTGCTATGGAGACGAGGAGAGGGACTACATTGCTATGGAGAGGAGGGGAGGGACTACATTGCTATGGAGAGGAGGGGAGGGACTACATTGCTATGGAGAGGAGGGGAGGGACTACATTGCTATGGAGAGGAGGGGAGGGACTACATTGCTATGGAGAGGAGGGGAGGGACTAAATTGCTATGGAGAGGAGGGGCTGTAGTTTGTAAGGCGAGACTGGCTTGGCCTATGTTACAGTGCCATTAGCTACACCATATGGAATATTCTCTATATGCCTATGTATGTATATATAAATGTATATGTACACATTCCATACATTTAAACTTATGTATAATGCCATTTACAAGCAATAGGCTGATTGTCTTAGTATCTGAATTAGCGATCGGTTATTATGTGTACATGGATCAGTGATACTTTTTTTTTTAGAGACAGTGGCATGTTTTTAAACAAAACCACATTTTAACTGGAAGGTGGGTTTTAAGATTATAAGGTTTTATATATTCCTCTGTAGTAAAGGGCTGAGGGATACTGTAACCATGAACGGTTCTGTGATAAGTCACTACCAGAGGAACACCATGCGCTGTAAGCTGCTGAATATACATATGTACATATCATTTTTTTCATATTTTCTCCTGTGTGTAATCTGTTGCTTAGACCGAGTCGATGAATGAATGGGTCTTGTATGGTGGGTGGGCTGTAAGCCTATGAGAACTCTGAATTCAGACTTGATTGATGTATGAGGGGAGGAGCATGAAGGGGAGAGGGAGCAGGTCCTTAGTTATGTCATAAACCAAAAACCTCTGTGTCATGCATGTTGAGCTTCTGTCATCCTTTGCCAGTGATTTACTGTAGATTAGTAATCGTAGTGTACCACTAACACCTGTACTATTCACTCTTGGCTTCGTTGCTCTAGAGCATGGGTATTCAACTGTTAGCCTACGAGGGCCGGAGCCGGATGGTTTTCTGCTTTACCCCGTGATTAATGTCACCCACCTGGTGTCCCAGATCTAAATAAGGTTCTAATTATGGGGGTTGCAATGAAAAAATGAAGTGGATCTGGCTTTGTGGGTCAGAGTTGAATACCCCTGTTGTAGAGCCAGAAGCCCCATTAACAGCTGCCTGGCTATGTTCTATCTCTGTGAAGGTTTATGTGTAATATATTTACAGTTAATAATTAATGAATATTCTTAAAAGGGAAGGCTGTGATCATCTTGTCTGTTTTCCGGTATTAGTGAAATGTTACTATAGAGTCAACTGAGTCCCCAGATAAAAACAGGAGCATCTGTTTTTCAGGGGTACAGTCCTCTTCTATGCTTTTGTTGCCTTCAGAAAACAGCATGTTGGAACTCTGCTCAGGTGTTTCTTTAGGTTCATGGCTGATGCTTTACCGCATTCATTAACATTACTATGGGCCGACCTATGTCCTAGCCTGGGTTCATTACTATGGGCTGACCGATGTCCTAGCCTGGGTTCAAAGGGCAGTCCAGGTTGGTTCTTGTCTTCACTGGTATTTACTGGTCTCTACTTTACGGATATCTATTGGATTTCCACCTGAACGTGACACTGTAATGTTGGTCTTTTTCATTATCTACAAAGTAGATTATTTTATGTTTGATAATAAAATTATTTATGTTAAGAAAAATGTCAAAAATATATGAACATGTACGTTGTAAGCAGTTTTGGATGGTAAGGTTGAAGTCTGTATGTTGTTAGGCAGAATAATGTATTCCTGAAATTATATGTATTATAATATATTGTTGTTAAATGTTTGTGTGTTATGTTTGTGTTCATTTTTACTTCACTTTATCTCGAAGGAAAGACCACTTTTGGGTCTCTGAAATATTCTACAAATTAGCATATTGCAAGTTGATCTCTGGTTGCCTAAGGACTTTCTAGTTATGCAAATGGATGAAAAGTTGGTGAAGTTCACTTTTTTTTGCCTTGCTTGTACAGATTGTAATGTGTGCCTCCGTTGTCCTGCTTACCTACTTGTTCAACGTGTCAAGTGCCTTTGTTGTCATGGCAACAGGATTGGCGCGGGCAACTGACATCACCTTTGTATTAACCAATATAATGGACTCGTTGCGTTACTCTACAGTATTCCTCTAGTCCCCTACTGGGAGGGAATATAATATAAACTTGTTGTGTTGGGGCACTGCTAAGTAGGGCCCTAAATATAGGGGTTAGGGTGCCACTGGGGACACATTGTGTTGTGCCCCTGTTGATTTTCTAGGCTTCAGTTTGTACAGTTTGTACATCCTGTGGTGTCTTGTGTTTCATCACCATGTGTATTTATATCAATCTGTCTGTAACCATGAATCTGAATAAACTCTGGTCATTCACTGAATAGACCAAGCATTGTTCTATCTTCATTTGGGGCGACACGAACGCATCATATGAAGGCCTCTCATGGGGCTGGTTTCCCCAGACTCATTAAGCGTAGTCCTGGACAAAAATAATAGTTTGATGAAGATTTTCAATTGAGAGTGATTCTTAGTCTAAGACTATAAATCTGTTTCCAGCAATGGGGCCCAAAAAGTTTAATGTTAAACACACGTCTTTGTAAACCGACTTTTCATAGCCAGCGAATATCCTGACTTGTAGGAGGGCTAGACACTGGTGGATATTTGTATATAGGGCAGTCTGGCAGAAACTTCCAAACCATCTCACCACAAAAATTAACAGGAAAAACAGCAGTCATCAGACACTCACAAGACTTACCTAACTCTGAGGTAAACCAGCTTCTCACTACCATGCCTGACACTCATGAAATTCCTTGCAGAGAAAACCTCGGTGCCTATAAAGCAGTTCAAATGTCTAGCACAATACCTTTTTACTGTGACCGGCTCTCTTAATGTGTGTGCTTCTATCCATGTGTTTCATTGTCTTTTTTTTAAATGTTTTTTTAAGTGTTTCTGTAACACAGGGCTCAACTGTAAAAAAAGACATTGGTCTCAACTTGGCTTCCATGTTTAAATTAATGTTAAACAAAAAAGTGAAAATAAAACCGCAAACCTCATCGGTGTAAGAAGGCACGAGGCCGCAGGCCTAATAATGTATATTTAGAATAATGTATAAATATAATATGGCTATTCCCTGGGCATATACAGTATGTTAATGTGCTTATAAAACTGATGTCAAAACTATATTTCTGAAAATATTCTTGAAATGACTATTTAGCCAAATAGAACATTTTATCCCTTGCATAATGAGTCTTCAAACCCTATTTAGCCAATCAGATTTTATAATGCATATTATTGCAATTATATTTGTCTCCTTATACATCCATCACAACTGAATTAAACTTAAATTGGACTCAGAGTTGGGGTCAGTTTGAGAGGAATTCAAATAGAAGTAGCCATTGAAAATGTCCTTTTAATTTGAGTGAACTTTCTGGTTTTGAAATCAATTAGAACTGAGTCCTCTATCCTTCTCTATGGCTTGGCGACCTACCTCTGTTTCTGTGGGTGAAGGTTGAACCCAAACCTCTCTCTGGGCTGATCTGAAAACCTCGTGATTGAGATGTAGACCATTTACATTCAGTTCCAGCCTGTCTGTCTGACTGCCTGCCTGCCTTCCTGTCTGTCTGTCTTCAGGGGGCCTTCCCTCCACCTGAGTTGTAATAGATAAGAGTCTAAGAGGAGACATCAGCGTGGTTCACACAGGAAGACAGTTGGCAGGCAGGTGATACAAAACATGCAGAAATCCCATGAGCTTGTTAAAAGTGCTTTCGTGGTCCGGTCTATCTCCCTCAGAGCAGCGGGGAGGTGAGAGGTAAAGTGAAAAGGTGTTTTCCTCTATTTATTCATACCTTTATAGAATTACACAAAACTCTGTCAAGTATACTCCTGTAACTGGACATTTTAGCTTTTCACATCCTACTCAGATTATATAACAGTTTTGAGCGCTGTCCCATTTCCATTTGCAGAATACAGTAAGCATGGGAACGAGAGGGATTGCGTAGCTTGTGGAGACCTAATGTTTTTTTAATTGCTCACAGACTCAACTTTCTCATGTTGTGGGTTGGATGGTTTGGCTGAGCTATTAAAGGGAAAAGCCTTTTGTAGGCCAGCACTGATGTCAGAGTGGTTAGTTTGTGTGCGTGCGTGCGTAGAGAGTGAGAGAGAAAGAGAGAGATATTGATAGATAGAGGGGAATGAAGGTGTAGTGTATGACAGAAGTACAGAAAATACGCATTAAAAAGAAAATGTAGGCTACACATTCTGTTGAAAAGTGGGGTTGTCCTGTTTAATGTCCCTCCAGTTTGTGTGTGTGTGTGTGTGTGTGTGTGTGTGGGTGTGTGTGTAAATAAGAGATTATTTCGATATTTGCACATTCTTATGACAATGTACATAGCTTTTAATTATAAAATAATTATCTGAATTACATTTGTTGTTTACATTTTATTCCCAGTAAAACAAAACCTTGAAAATTAATTGAAAATGATGTCAGGCCTAGGTTGGTCCAGCGCAACAGCCGCCTCACATACTGATGCCGCGTTTTTCAGAATCTTTTTATCAATGTTTAGCAAAAATTCTGGTATTTTATAAACAATAAAAGCACAGATTTATTACAAACAATGATATACCGCAAAAATATCTTTATAAACATTTAAAATTGAGACAGACCGAAAATGTTCAGGTCCAAAAATTGTCAAAACAACGTTGTTTTATAGCGCCCTCTGTGGGTTCAGAATATTCAGTGCGTGTGGAAAATAAGAAACGGTTCCAAATTTTTCAAACAGATGGCGTTGCTAAGAGGATTAAATCTAAACGGTGAGTGGCTGCTCTTTTTACTGTAAGCCAATGAAATAAGCCGTTGTATTGAGGTGACATGGAGTGCAAAGCGTCTGGATACGAGTAGGGTAGCTCTGCTGGCTTCTGCAAAGCTATCTAACGGTGGTTGAGTGCGGTTTGAATAAATATCGAGAACATAATTCATTTTGTATTATAGCTTCGTAGCTAGCTAACTACTATAGCGGCCTAATTATTATAACTCTCAAAACAGACATCAAGAACGTCTTCTTTCCAACAAAGTCAAGCATACATTCATCAGGACAGGATGTCAAAATTTAGCTTCAGGAGAAGCGAAAAAAAAGCCTTTGTAAGTGAAGTTAAAGTTTATCTCAATCTCAGCAGTGGTACTAGATACTGTAGGCTAGTTACGTTAATACCTAAGCAACCAACTTGCCTTTCTGCTTTTCCGAGTTTGCCTTTGCTTGTTTTTTTTTGTTCATGACGTGACTCCAGCTATTACAGTAGTACTAGATAAGTATGTTATGACAATGAAGATGATCATCTGATCTGATCTGAGCAAGCTTACAATTATTATTATCTCTTAGTTTTGAAGTTAAGGACTCGTCGCTATTTATCCTTGATGAGTCCCCAATACCAAAAAGTAACTCTAGCTACTATGGTTCTTCCACTTACTGTATTCCTGTTGCGTTTGAATCACGAACATTATGTTTTAACCTTCAAGTACGACGGTACCACATTGTGCTGTACGTATGCACGTCTCTTGTTAACACGGTGGTTTGAATCCTGAATACTGATTGACTGATTGCAGTGGTATATGAGACCGTATACCACGATTATGACATCACAGAACTTCGTGCTGCTCTAATTTAATTGGTATTTAATTGGTTTATAAGCGCATTGAGGTACGGGGGGAGGATAATGTGTATTGGGAGCTGTGCATTTTCTTTGTTGATCTGCCTTGTGAAACTGTAATATGGTGTTAACTTTTGTAATACACAATACTACTGATATACTGCATCAGAGGGCTAGATTAAGGGATCGAGTCCCCCAAGATGTGAAAAATCTTGGGAATAAGTTAAACGTATTGGAACTGTCTCAAAAGCCATTGGGGAAGATCTGAAGGGGGAGGGACCCTTTGCTTTCTGCTCCAATGGAATTTGAAAAGGAAACAGAATTATTCACAGTGCAGTCTGGACTGATGCAAATAATTAACTATTTTCTAAACCTCTTAGCCATGAAAGTGATACATATCCAACTGAAAATGTTTACAGCCAAGACGTCTTTCATTAGACATTAGATTATGAATGTAGCGTTCAATGTTATTTTTTTTTTTTTTCTGGAAGTACTTTTTGGTGTGTAATGACATTTGCCCAACAAAACTGCTTGTTTTTTTATTGAGGGACCAATATACAGTATTGTGCAAATGCTTAGGCACTTGAAAGTCGAACTAAAGTAATGTATTTGAGTAGTAAGTGTTTATTTGTAGTAGTATATGTAAGTATATGTATATACACCGATCAGCCATAACATTATGACCACCTGCTTAATATTGTGTAGGTCCCCCTTTTGCCACCAAAACAGCCCTGACCCGTCGAGGCATGGACTCCACTAGACCTCTGAAGGTGTGCTGTGGTATCTGGCACCAAGACGTTAGCAGCAGATCCTTTAAGTCTTGTAAGTTGCGAGGTGGGGTCTCCATGGATCGGACTTGTATATCCAGCACATCCCACAGATACTCGATTGGATTGAGATCTAGGGAATTTGGAGGCCAAGTCAACACCTTGAACTTGTTGTGTTCCTCACACCATTCCTGAACCATTTTTGCTTTGTGGCAGGGCGCATTATCCTGCTGAAAGAGGCCAATGCCATCAGGGAATACCGTTGCCATGAAAGGGTGCACATGGTCTGCAACAATGCTCAGGTAGGTGGTACGTGTCAAAGTAACATCCACATGAATGGCAGGACCCAAGGTTTCCCAGCAGAACATTGCCCAAAACATCACACTGCCTCCGCCGGCTTGCCTTCTTCCCATAATGCATCCTGGTGCCATGTGTTCTCCAGGTAAGCGATACACATGCACCTGGCCATCCACGTGATGTAGAAGGAAACGTGATTCATCAGACCAGACCACCTTCTTCCATTGCTCCGTGGTCCAGTTCTGATGCTCACGTGCCCATTGTAAGTGCTTTCGGCAGTGGACAGGGGTCAGCATGGACGCCCAGACTGGTCTGCAGCTACACAGCCCCATACACAACAAACTGCGATGCACTGTGTGTTCTGACACCTTTCTATCAGTACCACCATTAAGTTTTTCAGCAGTTTGAGCTACAGTAGCTCGTCTGTTGGATCAGACCATATGTGCCATCCTTCGCCAACCATGTGCATCAGTGAGCCTTGGCTGCCCATGACCCTGTTGCCAGTTCACCGCTTTTCCTTCCTTGGACCACTTTTGATAGGTACTGACCACTGCAGACCGGGAACACCCCACAAGGGCTGCAGTTTTGGAGATGCTCTCACCCAGTCGTCTAGCCATCACAATTCGGCCCTTGTCAAAGTCACTCTGATCCTTATGCTTTCCCATTTTTCCTGCTTCTAACACATCAACTTTGAGGACAGAATGTTCACTTGCTGCCTAATATATCCCACCCACTGACAGGTGCCATGATAACGAGATTATCAGTCTTATTCACTTCATCTGTCAGTGGTCATGATGTTATGGCTGATCGGTGTATATTAGATTAGATTAGATTCAACTTTATTGTCATTGAAAAAGTACAGTACAACTAAATGCAGTTAGCATCTAACCAGAAGTCCAAATAGAGGAGGGCAGAAAATGTACTAGTGTTTACAAGTATTAAGTATATGTGTGTTGAATGTGGAATGTATAGATGTGCAATGAAGTCAGATATAGTACAAATGGCAATAGTAAATGTGCAATTAATGCAAATAGAGGAGGGCAGAAAATTCACATAGTGTAATGTAGCTTATGTTACAAGCATTTTCTTTTATGTTTCCAACTACGCATTTGTGTGTTTAATGCTGTGTATATACAAATCATGGTTTACAATCATGGATTCGCTGCCGTGTATTTATTGATCACAGTATACATGTGTGGATTGTATGCTGTGTATTTATGAATCATGGCTCACATTTGTCAGTTGTATGCTGTGAATACAAACATTTTGGCAGAATTATATCTCCATAACTATCCCTAAGTGTTTAGAAACATGTAAATAACACATTGTTTTCCTGCCATGGTGGTGACCAAAAAAAAGTAGCCTACCATGATCACTTGTTCATTTTAGCCTAAATCTATTATTCTTGATCAGTCAGTATTCATTTTCTTCAACATTATGGACTGTAGATACTTTTCATCCTTTTTTGGTGTTGTGACATTCAGGCAATCAGTCAAGCTACCTGCTCACCGAGTCCTTAACTGTGTCTGTAACTTCTACCTCCCATTCATTGTTGTTGTCATTAACGCCCCGTAACGAGGTCTCCTCATGATTGTTTGTTTAGAGGCACATAGCTCATGGCTTGGTCCCTGCAGCCACCATTGCACCCCGGCCAGCTGTGCCCCGTACCCCTCCCCCCCGCAGCCCCTACCCCTCTCCAGAGAGACCCAGGTACCTGTGGTGAACATGCACTGACACACACACCAAATGACACCTGATTCTCTACCTAGTGCACGACTGTTTTCCCAAGGTGCATTTGATAGTAGTGCATTCTGTGGAATAGGGTCCCATTTGGCACTCATTTTCAACATTATCTCTCATCCATTTTTCCTTTCTCTTTTCTCTTCTCCTTCTCTTCTATTTCATTCTCTCCTTCTGTCCTCTTTCATGTTCTCCTCTTTCATGTCATTCATTCCCTTTTCTCTCGTTGTTGTCCTGACTTTGTGATGATGTACCGAAACATGGAAGTATCCAAAACCAGCTGAATTATCCCACAGAAAACTCACATTGTTATATGTGTACTACAGCCTTACTGTTGTACAGTACAAGTATGTTCCACGATATATTTTTCAACCCAGCCTTTAATGTCTTTTTTGTCCTCCCTGTCCTTAACTTGTCTTCTTCATGTCCCTTCTGCAGGTCTGCCTTGGCAGCCGCCATCTTGTCATCGTCGTTGATTGGTCAGACCTTCGTAGTTCCTCCTGGACGCCCCAGATCCTTCTCAGAGAGTGACTGCTCACAGGCCCTGACCGCTTTAGAGCCTTACGCCACCACTGCTCTGTACACCAGGTAGTCCTGATCCGGCAAATCTTCCAACTGGATCCTTTTGGGACGTTTTGCCCCCCTAAACCCGAGGTCAAGACATCTGAATGAGTGATTGTCTACCAGTCCCGGGGTTCAGCATTCACACATCTGATGTCATTTCCTGACCTGACAGACAACAGGCCCTCCCAAAACACTGACAAGTGGGAGTGGCTGGATGTCTAACAAATGTCTAGCATATGTGTGACATCTTCTGTCTTCTTTCAGGGACAGATGGCCAGAGTCTTTTTCTTGCCGACCTCACTTGCCCTTCCCTGCACGCTCTGAAGACGAAGATGAGGATGACGATGATGATGAGGAGGACATAGAGCAAGAGGAGCTGTCTGATGAGGAACCCTGTCATGTGTACCAGTCTCTGGATCGCCAAAGGAGGAGGTCTTCCAGAGACAGAGAGGACCTCTACGCCCACCCTGTGAAGCAGGTAGACCAGGTTTCTGTTCTAATCAGCAGCTTCTTAAATGCAACCCTTCTCCCCGACTTCCCTATTCCCATTCCCATTCATATTCCTATTCCCCTATTGACAAGCAATGATTTTGATTGGGACTCAGGATGTTAAGGGTTTGTCTAAATCTCTTTAAGCAGTAATTACTATTGACATTGGATCATTGGGGTTGTGCACTTTGTAGGGAATAGTGTGCCAATTAGGATATAGAGAGGGGGTCAAGTCTAGGGCATGTGGGATCAGCCCTGACCTGAAGTCAAAGTAGTCTATGGCCAAGGCAAACTGTCATCTTTCTGTCAGTTGTCTTCATTCAGTCAACACAAACTTAAGCCAACTTTAGCCTTCATCTAACATAAAGCCAAGAAATAGTTAATTTCTTTATGGCCATAATATTTCCAGTCATTCCGGATTCAGTCATTTAAACCAACATTCCACAAGATGGAGCTCTTCGGTCAAAGTTTCTGCTTTTGAGAGAGAAAGTAAGCATCCAGCTGTTTGTCTATAAGGAGGGACACTACACGGCTGTACATCCAGCTGTTCCTCTATAATGAGAGAGACACTACACAGCTGTACATCCAGCTGTTCCTCTATAATGAGTGAGACAATACACAGCTGTACATCCAGCTGTTCGTATATAAGGAGGGGCACTACACAGCTGTACATCCAGCTGTTCGTATATAAGGAGGGGCACTACACAGCTGTACATCCAGCTTTTTGTCTATAGGAAGAGAGACACTACACGGCTGTACATCCAACTGTTCCTCTAAAATGAGAGAGACATTACATGGCTGTACATCCAGTTGATCCTCTATAATGAGAGAGACACTACACGGCTGTACATCCAGCTGTTCCTCTATAGGAAGAGAGACAATACACGGCTGTACATCCAGCTGTTCGTCTATAATGAGAGAGACTCTACACGGCTCTAC
>JACXGI010011770.1:0-14310 GCA_016801175.1 Esox masquinongy | reverse complement strand
ATTTTTCAGTTTTTCATTTAGGTTTAAAAATAGGTTTTTATTTTTTTATTTCTTATTTTTTTAGTTTGTTTTTCAATTGAATTGTTCACATTATAGGTCACATTAAAAGTGGAAAAAGTTCTGACATGATTTATCTTTGTCTCATTCTTTTACATCACAAAAACCTGTCATTTTAACAGGGGTGTGTAGACTTTTTATATCCACTGTACACACACTCCTGGAAGCAGTTCCTCCGAAGTGGAGGGGGGTGTCTAAGCTCTGAGCTTCAGCTGAAAATGCACCACTTGTTAAGAACGGCAGGCCAGTGGACCAAATGACTGTAAAGCATAGTCAGGGGGACTCAAAGTGTTTCTGACCGACGTGGCGGAAAGGGCCGGGCAGACAATTTACTTCCCGGAACAGGCAGAGTCTGAATTGAAGGCATGTTAAGTAGCAGGCCAAGAAACTTTGGAGTGAGACGTATGCCCAGATTCCATGCCAGCGGGCACCGGTCGACAGACACCGAAAGAAAATACCGCAAGCAATCTAAAGGGAGTGGGTACATGGGGAATAGTCGTTGGTTTTCAGGGTGTTTTGTTTGGTCAATGGCACTGACAATTTTATACAAACTGATATCTACTGGCATAGAAAGGCATAGCATGAAGCGACACCAGTCAAGTGTTTGTGCACATGCACAGTCCATAAGCATGACAAAAGACAAGATTGACTATGAAAACACACTTTTATTGTTCTATCCTTGGGGGGACCCTTGTGGGGATTTCTGGGTCAACACTGACACAGAAATTTACATTGCCCTTTTCCTAATCCTAAACCTAACCTAACTCAATAGCCTAACTTCTATGCCTTAACTTAACCTAGACCTGAGTAGGGATGGGCACGCATAGTCGAATATTCGAATACCAGAAATGTATTTAGTATTCAAATACTTGTGTGTGTATTCAATTAACCCCCATTTTTTTACGTATATGTATTTTTGTGGTTGAAATAAATAGATATTTGGATGAAATAAACAGATATAAATAGATGTTATTTTTCTAAATACTTTTAAAATTCCAATCAAACTTTTTTACATATGACCATATACCATGACATTTAAAAAAAAGTATACTATTTTAAGTTGTTTTTATAACGTGCACTCCTTCATACGTTTGTTGTTTACGTTCCTCAATCAAAGCGGTAGTAGTGTGGTCGGGCCCAGTCAGATTGACGCAATATATAGTTATTAGCCTACTGTTAACAAGTGGATGAAAGTCAACTAATTCAAGGGAAGAAGGAATATATTTACTGAATTAATGTTACCTCCGGAAAGAATATTTGGACACAAAATGCTATGTAAAGTTCAGCTGTGTAATTGAAAGGCGGTTGAGAGTGCAGAAAACGGTGAGTTAAGCAAATAGCATATAGCTGGCTAGCTTAGCTAACTAGCTTCTCTAGACTCTTCCATCCAATAATCTCAATGTTGTGTGTTGATTGTCTTCTAGTCCTGTAGTTTTGCATGTCAACCACACGGCTTCCTCCATACACGCAGTCGCTTTTTTGTCACACGAACGGTCATTGAGCCGATGTTACATGAGAACAACACCTGAATCTGAGCAGAAAACACAGGTGCATCTCAAAATTTGCATATTATGGAAAGGTTAATTTTTCGCTGTAATTCACATTAAGAAGTGACACCTTCATATAATCTATATTCATTACACATAAAGTGAAACATTTCAAGCCTTTTTTGTTTCAATCATGATGATTATGGCTTACAGCTCATGGACATCAACAAGAAACCAGACAAGCCTAGTTCAGGCAGCCCGCAATAGAAAGCATTGCCATCTCAAGTTTCGAACCCGGGTCGCCCACGTGAAAGGCTGTGTCGTTAACCACTACACCATGGAGCCGTACATGCCTCTTGTCTATACTGACACCCGGCATCTGTATATCCTGAACAAATCCTCTTTTGCTACTGGCCGTTTTAATAGTTAATTGGCCATTCGTTAATGCCATTGATACAGTTAAACTGACTAATGTTTCTTACTAAGTTTACCTCCACCACAAACAGCGACTATGTATGCCGTTTGCCACTGGCCGTTTTAACAGCGTATTAGCCAGTAATAAGCTTTACCGGTATCAACTAACTTACTGGAATAGTCATAAGAATTGAGCAATTGCTAGCGAGTCTGCCAAAGCTATTTCATTTCATGGCATTAGAACATATTTTTTTCTTTCATGGCAAAACAACGTACTTTATTCTTTCATTCGTGAATGACATTTATACAGTAACTATCAATAAAGGCGACGATAACTAACTTTTTCATCAAGTGAAAAGACGAGAGAATCATAGAATCTACCAGAAATAATTAATGCATGTCGTTGCTCTCAATAGATTAGAATTTAGGTCTTCCACATGAGAGGCACGTCTTTAACCACTACGCCACGGCATTACACGTTTCAGCAGTCGCTAGACTCCATTGAGGATTGTGTTAAACTGACTAACGTTTCTTATTAAGATTACCTCCACCATAGCGTCTATGAACTGTATTGCTTTTGCCACTGTCCGTTTTAACAGCTTATTAGCCAGTAATAGGCTTAGTATCTACTAACTTCCTAGGAATAATCATAAGAATTGAGCAATTGCTAACGAGACTGAAGATGAACTTTTCCATGCCAGAAACAGTCGCAATATAACTGTATAGTTTCAGTTAAGCTTACTATAACGTAACTAACTGTATGTTAAGCCAGCAAATGTGTTTATCTATCCTTACCCAAAACGCATGCACGGATGCGTACTTTGAAAATCCACCAGAAACAGTCGCAATATAACCGTAAACTGTTTTATTTCAGGCTTACTATAATGTAGATACTAACGGCTTTAGCCAGCGAAGTTTTCATCTATACGGAATAATTCATAATGCGTACATCGCTTCGCCTGCGAGGAGATATGAACTCGGGACCTATAGTTCACAAGTCCGCTTCTCTAACCACTACGCTATTTAACAAGGGTCAGTCAGTCAGTTAGTCAGTCACTCACGCACTCACTCACTCACTCAGTAAGAGACATTCGCTCTTCTTAGCCGGCTCCGCTTACGCCGTCTGGCAAAAATCCAGTATTTGAAAATATTACAAGAAAAAATTTACAGTATAGAAATGCCCATTTTCATTATTTAACTGTAACTTGAAAATATTTTGGTAAACAGCCAAAATAAGTAAACTTGTGTCAGTGTCCAATTATTTCCGGACCTAACTGTATATCACAACGTGGAATTTGTTGTCACTCTCTGTACATAATGTTATTGGGAAAAATGTCACGAGACATATCTGCCCAAAACAAAACAAAAAAAAACTACAGTGGCCCATTGCCACTGTAGTTAAAGCTGCACTAGGTAGGATTTTTTCAGTAAAAAAACAATTGCAGCATTTTGAAAGTCAGAAAGCGGTTCTGCACCAAAGCCCAATTGAGAATGAAGTTCCGAATAATAATATGAAAAATAAAATTACCTGTTCCAAAAAAAGTGCTAGCTTAGGGTTTCTGGTTGCTAGCTATAGAGAGCTAGTCTAAGTCTTCTTTCGCTTCTTTGCAGTTTTCGTATTGTATGCTGTAGTAGACAAGGGAGGAACTGGCAGTTTGTCATCCTGGTCTCCAGCTGCCATTATAGTTTCTTACAGTAAGTGAACTTCACTCCCGTACTTATGCTATATACACCGATCAGCCATAACATTACGACCACCTGCCTAATATTGTGTAGGTCCCCCTTTTGCCGCCAAAACAGCCCTGAACCGGCATGGACTTCACTAGACCTCTGAAGGTGTGCTGTGTTATCTGGCACCAAGACGTTAGCAAAAGATCCTTTAAGCCCTGTAAGTTGTGAGGTGGGGCCTCTATGGATCGGACATGTTTGTCCAGCACATCCCACAGATGCTCGATTGGATTGAGATCTGGGGAATTTGGAGGCCAAGTCAACACCTTGAACACGTTGTGTTCCTCAAACCATTCCTGAACCATTTTTGCTTTGTGGCAGTGCGCATTATCCTGCTGAAAGAGGCCAATGCCATCAAGGAATACTATTGCCATGAAAGAGTGCACATGGTCTGCAACAATGCTTAGGTAGGTGGTACGTGTCAAAGTAACATTCACACGAATGGCAGGACCCAAGGTTTCCCAGCAGAAAATTGCCCAAAGCATCACACTGCCTCCGCCGGCTTGCCTTCGTCCCATAGTGCATCCTGGTGCCATGTGTTCTCCACGTAAGCAACGCACATGCACCCGGCCATCCACGTGATGTAAAAGAAAACGTGATTCATCAGACCAGGCCACCTGCTTCCATTGCTCCGTGGTCCAGTTCTGATGCTCACGCGCCCATTGTAGGCGCTTTCGGCAGTAGACGGAGTCATGGGCACACTTCGTCCACACAGCCCCATAAGCATAAACTGCGATGCACTTTGTGTTCTGACACCTTTCTATCAGTACCAGCATTAATTTTTTCAGCAATTTGAGATACAGGCTTTTGGATCGGACCACACTGGCCAGCCTTCACTCCCCACGAGCATCAATGAGCCTTGGCCGCCGATGACCCTGTCACCGGATCACCACATTTACTTCCTTGGAACACTTTTGATAGGTAATGACCACTGCAGACCGGGAACACCCCACAAGGGCTGCAGTTTTGGAGATGCTCTGACCCAGTCGTCTAGCCATTACAATTTGGCCCTTGTCAAAGTCGCTCAGATCCTTACGCTTGCCCATTTTTCCTGCTTCTGAACACATCAACATTGAGGACAGAAAGTTTACTTGCTGCCTAATATATCCCAACCACTGACAGGTGCCATGACAACAAGAATATCAGTGTTATTCACTTCACCTGTCAGTGGTCATAATGTTTTGGCTGATTGGTGTATATAGGCCTATCATCCAGGTAAAATGCGCTTTCACAAAATAAACCAAGGAAAGCCCGCCTTGCAGAAAGTGATTGCCTGGAACGGGATTCCTGGAACAGAACTGTCTGGAAAGTAGTGGCAGGCTCCAAAAATTATTAATTGACATTTCACTGGCACTGAACTGTCCTGTGTTGCTAAACAACTCTTAGAAGGCCTCATCAGCTTACACAACATGGGGGACAAAATGTGAGTTTTTTTTACTGAACAAATCCTACCTAGTGGAGCTTTAAACAGGAGACCTGAAGGATACAGGAGGGTCCTCAAGTTCTAGCTTGTTGTTTGTGTTCACTATATTTATTTATGAGGCTGCGTTACATGTTCTAGGCTACTAAATTACGTCTCCAAGATCTGTCTCCGGGGGAAGCTGTAATAACAAGGAATGTAAACTCAATAACAAGGAATGTAAAATCTAACAAGGAAAGGCAGGAATTTGTAGAAGATTTTGTTGTTGTGTGTGAGGAGGCAATTAACCTCACGCTAGATAAGCATGGGAGCGAACTCAGGCAAGTCTAATGGCCTAGTAGTAGGCTGGACAGATTACAAATTTAACCATGCTTTTTCCAGACCAAACATGTCTTCGTGTTCATCAATAAGGCCAGTTTCAAAATATTACCTTATAAGCTGCTTGCTGTAGTTTAAAAGAAATCGCCAGAAAACAGGGCTAATCTTGGTGCTTTTTTCACCCTGGCTCTTCCTATCAATTCTATTGAGCACTGTGGCATCAACTCTACTTCAGAACGCGTTCCAAACATTCTAATACTAGCCAATTGTTCTACGTCACAATGCCATACTAGCCAGGGTCCAACACTAACTTTTTTTCTCACTGGCCCTATCAGGTCTGAAATCTACTGGCCCGGACTGGATTTTTAGTGGCCCGAAATGAATATAAAAAAAACATAATATAATTATATTTTAGAAATATATAGTATGTAAATGTAATATCATCAGAATATTGATTTATACCACACATTTGCACATGATATGAGACAGGAGAGCTGATACAACAGGGCTCAACGTTAACATTTTTTGCCCCCTTACAAGTGGGTTTGAAACTTACTGGCCCCAAAAACATTTTTACTGTCCCTCCTTACAAGTTGTAATTTATCAGTGTTACAATATATAATCAAATACTTTTGTAACTTAACATGTTTAATCCTTTATGAAATGCATTCTGGATATATAAAACATAAAAAAATATTTCTAATTATTATTTCTAAATATAAAAATGAATAAAAAGATAACAGTCAACAAAACATTTGATTTTAAACAAAACACTAACTCATTTATCCCCGGGGAACAAGGCGAATGGCTGGACTGTCTTAGTTACTTATGTATGCGATTGTTATGAGTTGTGCAATCACCCACTGGGCATCTGCATTTAAATTCCTGATCAGTACGACCAAGGGACCTGAAGACGGATTGTCAGCCACCCGCTTGGCTGTCATACAGACCAAGTGCAGTTTACTATTGCCATGGTTGGTCAGGGACTGTTTGCGAAAGTTGTCAGCGCCTTTGTAAAAAGACCCACATTTGTCCACTGTAATTGGGAACTTACGAAAGATGACACAGTGCATCTGAGTTCGAAGTCGAAACAGGTAAATTTATATTTTGTGATATTTTTTTAAGATAAAAATGTTTGCTTTCATTTGAGCTCGTGGTTATCCTTCGCTGCCTTCTTCAGGTGAGTGTCCAATGCTAGTTTTTAAATGTTTTATTGAACAACAATACCAGACAGCCACGCGTCACATCACTCAACTCTTGATTGGCCAACAGCGCGCGAAAGGAGCTGCAAGGTAGTTATTTGTGCGTGTGCCAGATTACGAAACAACTGCGGATGTCGAGTTTATAATGCAATTATTTTTTTCAATCTCAAATTTGCAGTGGCCCAATCGAGACAGTGACTTACTAGTGTTATTAGTTCCGACTTGACTTTTCACTGGCCCGGGACCATCCGGCAATCGTTATTGTTGAGCCCTGTACAAGCAATTGCTGTTTACATACATATGATGCACTGCACATCATTACTTTTCAATTAATGGTTATCAAAATATTAGCTACTATAAATATAATTATCATCTTTTCATGAAGGTGCTTGCTTATTTGATGTGACATAAGCAAGTAAGCAAGCAAGTTTATTTATATAGCACAATTCATACATAGAAGCAATTCAATTTGCTTTAAAATGGAAAAAAAGAAATAAAAATGCAATAGAATTAAAACAGTCAGATTGTTACAATTTTCTAACTCAGCTGTCTCCAGGGGGACTGCATGAACTTCAATCCTTTTGTGAGAAAATACCCTACATCGATGTCTAAACAGCAGCACAAGAACTTGCATTATCCGTCATCCGCAGATTGTTACATTTACACAGAGGTTGTTCCTCTGATAGCACCAGAACTTGCATTACGATTGGTAAAAGATAGCAAAATAGAAATTTAATAACAAAATAAATCAAAGAAAGAGAGAAATATAAAATACATCATAAAATAACAGCATAATAATAAAACAGAATAAGAAAATATAAATAGAATAAAAACGTGATAAACACAGGAAGCTATAAAAATCTGTAAGGCTAAACAGTGCGGTTAAGTTTAAGCGCTCAGTCATAGGCACATGAAAAGGGAAGTGTATTTAACCTGGATTTAAAAATGGATACGTTTGGGGCACGTCTATGATCGTCTGGTAGTTTATTCCAGTTGTGTGCAGCATAACTGCTAAACGCCGCTTGACCATGTTTAGTTCAGACTCTGGGCTCTACTAGCTGACCTGAGTTCATGGATCTAAGAGCCCTGCTCGGTTTATATTCTTCAAACATATCGGAAATGTATTCAGGGCCTAAACTATTTAGTGATTTCTACACTAAAAGCACCACTTTAAAATTTATTCTGTAACTGACTGGAAGCCAGTGCAAAGATTTAAGAACCGGAGTGATGTGCTCCGTTCTCGTGGTCCTGGTTAACATTATAGCAGCAGCATTCTGAATGAGCTGCAGCTGTTTTACAGTCTTTTTGGGGAGTCCAGTTAAGAGGCCATTACAGTGGTTAACCCTACTAGAGATAAAAGCATGGATGAGCTTCTCTTGGTCTTTTTGGGACACCAGGCCCTTAATTCTTGCTATATTTTTTAGATGGTAGAATGCTGTTTTGGTGACCGCTTTGATATGACTGTTAAATGTGAGGTCTGAGTCTATCAGAAAACCAAGATTACGCACTTGGTCCCTGGTTTTTAGGGCCCCAGAATCCAGCTCTTTACTAATACTAGTTCTTTTATTTTTGTTGCCAAACACAATAATCTCTGTTTTATCTTGGTTTAATTGTAAACAATTTTGGTTCATCCAGGTATTTATGTGCTCTATACAATGACACAGTGAGTCTATTGAGCTGTGGTCATACAGTTCGAGAACCATATATATTTGAGTATCATCGGCATAGCTATGGTAGTTCATGTTGTTGTTCTGTAAAATTTGGCACAGAGGTGGCATATAGAGATGAACAGAAGCAGTCCGAGAGCCGATCCCTGGGGAACTCTGCATGTCATAGCTACCCTATCAGATTCATGATTACCAATGGTGACAAAGTAACTCCGGCCATCCAGATAAGATCTGAACCAATTAAGGTCTGTCCCGGAGAGTCCTACCCAATTTTCCATCTAGAAGTGTTAAGATAGACAGTGGCAAATGCTGCACTGAGATCTAATAGAATCAGAACTGTTACTTTATCCAAATCAGTATCCAGCCGTATATCATTTAAAACTTTAATCAGGGCCGTTTCAGTACTGTGGTGAGGTCGGAAGCCTGACTGAAATTTGTCTAAGAGACTGCTTGAGTTCACAAAATTGCTGAGTTGATTGAAGACAACCTTGTCAATGATCTTGGCTATGAAATGGATATTTGATACAGGTCTATAGTTGTTCAGTATAGATGCATCCAGTGTTCTCTTTTTTAATAGGGGTTTAATGGCAGCTGTTTTTAGAGACGTTGGGAAAATGCCTGATTGCAGAGAGCTATTAATTATTTGCTGTATATCCATTGTTATAGAGTTAAACATTTTATGGGTTTTGTTGATATTCTTGTTGTATCTTTCATTTGAACGTTTGACAGCGGATATCTACAACATGATCACTTGCTTCATACCCGGTCCAGCTAAGTTCTCCGATCAACTTCTTTGTACATTCACAGAGAAAAATAGATCAAGGCAGGAACATCATAAAGACATGTTTATAACTGATAATTGAACGCAGACTATAATAATTAATATAGTTAGTTGATTATTGATGTCATAAAAAAACAGATGAAAACAAGCAAGGAGCTGTTGCCTTTGCCTAAGTAAAAAAGACTTGTGAACAACTGACTCGGTCAGTTTTATCATTGAATTGAACAGTTGTTTTGAACGGCCGCCAGCAGAGTTCTACCATGACATCTGGCTTCCAGCTCAGTAGCCTACACTCTGTCCAACAGCTGTTAGTTTGACGTTCTCAATGAAAAGTTGATCAACAAAGTAATCAATGTAGAACTTGATTTTCGATTGTAATGATAAACATAGTTGTAATCATAGAGTAAAACAAGAAGTGTTTGCTTAAGTAGAAAAGACACGTAAACGACATGATGATGAGCATTCGGGGAGGGGGCTGTAGGCATTACTGACTCAAATGAGCGAAATGACTAGAAAGATTCTAACTTTTTACTGAATGACTCGACAAGATCCGATTCAGTAGAGAGAGTTGAACTTCACATCACAATTTTCGACCCATGGAACCTGTTTTTCCACGAAAACAAAACAAAAAAAATGCACTATGACCTATGACAGGTCAAAACAGACGAGCGATTGAATATTACTGGTCAAAAAGATGACACCGGTACTGTACCACACCGAAGGGTGGAGAAGCGCCACAGACACATTTTAATAAGAGAACAAGCGAAAATCGAAGCGGGAAGAGTGAAAAAGATGAAAATCAAACGTTTTAATACGATGCTATAAATTTAACTGGGGAAATTCGACTGTCTTTGTCTACCAGCCCGACGTTAGGTCTCACTGGCCCGAGCCAGCAGGCAATCGTTAATGTTGAACCCTGCTAGCCCATAGAGACAACAAGATTTCAATGCACCGTAGGTTTGCCTCACAACATTTTCTTTAACAAATGGGCTACTAAATATCTTACCGTTGTTCGCCAAGGCTTTCTGGCACCTACCCATCACAAGCAAAACCTTTTCCACTTGTGGTTAAAAATATATCTTCAGAAAAAGTGATTAAATCCTATTTCAGTACTGTTATTTGTCTAACTACGTCAATTTTAAGCCTTTGTAACATTTTAGCTAACCAATTCAATTTATTTTTAAATGTTTTTGTTGTTTACTTAATGCTTACATTGTCATGTTTGTTAGTAGGTTTGAAATCGTGTGTGATGCGCACATCCATGTATTAACAAAACTGTATGGTCAGTCATTGCTTAGCTGCTGGCACGCATTTCTAGATCTGAAGCAGCTGCTGCCTTAGATTATGAGCCCAGCACGGGCCAGCAGACAGATAAAGTGCAGTACACACCAAAGGCGAGTGAGAAAAGCAAATGAGCTCAATAGGCTACACAGCAATAAGATAATATTCGCAATCAGCTACACAGCAATATATTTATTTATTTAACATTAAGAAGTATTAGCAATTATATACACTGTAGAATTGTATAAATGTATGCTTGTTATATTTAGATTACAACAGAACATCCGTTTATCCGTACACAGAAAGTCACGTTCAGTCAAAGCGCGAAAGTAATCAGCCAATGATTACAGTACTGTTTTGTATTCTGGATTACAATGTTTATAGAGTAGAGAACGACTGGAAGTTTCTTTGAGATCAAGTATGTAAGACTGAGTTTGTAAGACTGAGTTGTAAGTTCGAGTCTGTAACATTATGAACAATAGACTATCAAATGCTGCAATAAATAATTGAATTACTCTCTCCCTTGATGACCGGGTACGCGATACTGGGGTAAATTTGGTTTTATGTTTGATATTCAGAGTTTGTCAATTTCGTCAATACCTCTTCCAAAAACATTTGTACAAAGACGACAGTGAAATATATACAATTGGATTAGGGTTGAGAGCAAGGTACACCCTTTGATTTTATTGAAAATCAAACTTTTAGTTTAGCAGAGCCCAAAACGTTGCAAAACGCTGTCAAATGTCTGTTCAGTAGTTTAGGGACCATCATGAAAGTGCAATACCGCTGATTCAATGTGACTAAAAAAATGTATTTTATTTTGTCAACCTAATAATACGACAGGTATGTAAAGGAAAATAACAGGTACAGACACTTTTTGTGTTATTAAACAAAACTATAATTTTCTACATATATTTTGGTTGTTACACCTTATATATTTCATTTTTAAATAGATTCCTATAAAGGTGACATATACACCTACAACCACTTGTATGTTGGTCAGTGAACTAAATTTGCCCTTTTACATTTCGGTAATTATATCAGAATTGATCCTTCTATACAATACGTTTTTAATAGCTCAACATCCATATGAGCTAGAGACCTAAAAAGAGGCGCACCTCTTATCAATATTCATTATCTGTATTTCATTTTATAAATGCATTCACGTCATCTGGATTGGAAGCTAGTGTCAACGCGGGTGCCTAGAGGCACCTCTCCAGTCCGGCTCTGACTGTGGTCCCCAGGCGCATAGAGATGCCTAGAGGCCCCCAGCCAGGACCTGTCACATGCTCCACTCATCATCAAAATCTTAATCTTTTAATGTGAAATAGAACAAGACCAAACATGGACATAAAGAACAACATTACAGTTAAGTCAATCACTTATTGTTATTGTAAAAATGGTCACAGTTCAAAATTAAAAATGTAGTTGTGTAATGTAAACATTGCACGAATATTGGAATAAAAATTAAAAGTTCCAAAGTACCATTGAGAGTAGAGGGAAAAGAACACACCACACTAAAATCACTGAGATTGAAAATGGAAAATATAAGGCGTGCACTGTTGACAAGGAAGGTCAGTAAACAAATGCAAGTGGTTTTAGATGTCCATGTCATCTGGATTGGAAGCCATTAAAAATAGTTCATGTGAATTAGGTAATAGAGTTGTAATAATGCGTGTAATTTTAAAATAAATTCAAAATTATGAATTTGGAAAAAATCAGAGGTCTATCTTTCAGAAGAGAGGTAAAGGAACACAACACACTTGTTTGTAGATCTCTAACTCATATGGATAGTGAGCTATTAAAAAAGAGTGGTTTCAAAAGATAAATTCCTGTAAATTTACTGAAATTTTAAATGGCAAATCTAAGTGGCGTACCCTTGACAAGGAAGGTCAGTGAACAAAATGCAAGTGGTTTTAGAGGTCCATGACATCTGGATTGGAAGCTATTAAAAATAGTTCATGTAAATTAGGCAATTGAGTTGTAATAACAAAATTGCAGTTAGTAAATTTTTTATACAAAGAATTGTATAACAGAGGAAAGGTAAAGGAACACACCACATGTGTTTGTAGATTTGTAGCTGATATGGATAGTGAGCTATTAAAAATAGTGGTAGGGAAGGACAAAAGCTGCTAAATTTAACGAAATTGAAAATGGCAAATCCACAGACTGTACTCCACAGACTGTACTCTGGAGAAGGAAGGTCAGTGACCAAAATAAATGTGGTTTCAGATGTACATTTTTACATCTGAAATTATTAAAAAGGTTATATTGAAAGGTATCTATATTTGGTAATAGAGTTGTATTGATACATATATTTTAATATAAAATACAGAGAATTGACTTGTCAAATATTGGTGTACGTTTGAGAGGATAGGTACAGGAACACACCACACATGTTGGATAATGAGCTTATTAAAAAGGCATCGCATAGATGGATATACAAATGTTTTTAGAGGCACATGTCACCTGGATAGGAACTTGTAAATTGCAAATCGCATCTATATGTTAGAGTTGTAATAAGGTAAACATTTTTACAAAAATGAAGACAAATAATGGAGAAAATGTGAGGTGTACCTTTGTAAGGACAGGTAAAGGAACATAAACCTTTCTGTACATCTCTAGCTGATATGTGTTTTGAGCTATTAGAAAAATGCAGTTTAGAATGAGAAATTAAAGTAGAAGGAAAAACAGCTATTATAAGGGGGGAATTGGGACAAGGAAGGTCAGTGACCGAAACATAAATTGATTTAGAGCTAATATGTCTCTTGGATAATATCAATCTGTATAATGATGTAGCTTATTTGTTTTATATTTTTTTAGTATAAACAAATAATAACACCTTTTTTAATTAGAAATGTGGATAAAAAAAATGGAAGTAGTCACAAGAAAGAAAATGTTGAAACAATGATTTCTGCCAAATGCACTTTTAAGACGGTCCCTTAGCCTTACCCGCGTAATATCCCACCATTGAAAGTAACGTAAATTTGTTTTCTGAAAACCGAACGAAACCGACAAACCAAAGGGTGTACCTTGCTCTCTACCTTCATCTGATTCTATATATCACTGTCGTCTTTGTAGGACGTTTTTAGGGAGCGCTATTAACAAGCATACTCTGAATATCGAACATAAAACCAAATTTACCCCGGTGTACGCAATCATTATTTCACCACTATACGAACGGCTGATTTCTAACAGCATGTTGCCGTAACCAGATGGATAATCTTATTGATTCTATTGAAGATCTACTGTTTGCTCTGAACTTCTGAGCTAACTGCTAAATGGCTAACCGAATGAGTTCTTGGTTTTGGATACAGATGGACTGTAAGTCATAAAGTTACACCATATAACAGACCATTGTGATTCTGCTTTCACTCATGGTGTCACTTTTCGATTGACATAATGAAGTGAAAGCAGGGGGGAATGTATGTTATGATAATTAATTATGAAAGAGCTGAACCAGGAGTTCAAAGCACAACAAATTGATACTTATAGTTACATGAAAAATTGGGTTTTTCTTGTTTACATCATTATAACAGCATTGGCATCTGTTATATTTCACATCTTCCATTTACAGGATTTGTTTTAATTTACAGGCTCTTCCATTTACAGGATTTGGTCTTTCTTTACAGGCTTTACAGGCCCTTTACAGGCTCTTGCCTGTAAGTCGCATAACGCAACTCTCCTGCTTCCTGCCTTTTGCCAACCTTTCTTTCTTTTCTTACTTTTTAATTTTCTCTTAATCTTCTTTTAATTTTTTACATTTGTTTCATTTTTGTTCTATAATTGTTTTAATCATATTTTTACAATTTTATGTAATTTTTAAAAGAGGAGCTCAGCATAGTTCTTTTGTATTTTTGAGTGATTTTTTATGATGGAGGAGCTAAGACAGCTGTTGGAGGAACGGATCAACCGCTTAGAAGATTTAGTCACCAGAGCGCTCCTCCGGTCGGAC
>JACXGI010011769.1:0-24176 GCA_016801175.1 Esox masquinongy | reverse complement strand
AGCATGGATGAGCTTCTCTTGGTCTTTTTGGGACACCAAGCCTTTGATTCTGGCTATATTTTTTAGATGATAGAATGCTGTTTTGGTGACCGCTTTGATATGACTGTTAAATGTGAGGTCTGAGTCTATTAGAACACCAAGATTACGCACTTGATCCCTGGTTTTAAGGGCCCGAGAGTCTAGCTCTTTACTAATAATTGTTCTTTCATTTTTGTTGCCAAACACAATAATCTCAGTTTTATCTTGGTTTAATTGTAGACAATTTTGGTTCATCCAGGTATTTATGTGCTCTATACAGTGACACAGAGAGTCTATTGAGCAGTTGTCATACGGTTCGAGAGCCATATATATTTGAGTATCATCAGCATAGCTGTGGTAGTTAATGTTGTTCTGTAGAATTTGGCCCAGAGATAGCATATAGAGATTGAACAGAAGCGGTCCGAGAACTGATCCCTGTGGAACTCCGCATGTCATAGCCACCCTATCATATTCATGATTACCAATGGTGACAAAGTACCTCCGGCCATCTAGATAAGATCTGAACCAATCAAGGACTGTCCCGGAGTGTCCTACCCAATTTTCCAGCCTATCTATAAGTGTTCTATGATCTACAGTGTAAAATGCTGCACTGAGATCTAATAGAACCAGAACTCTTATTTTATCAGAATCAGTATTCAGCCGTATATCATTCAAAACTTTAATCAGGGCAGTTTCAGTACTGTGGTGAGGTCGGAAACCTGACTGAAATTTGTCCAAGAGACCGCTTGAGGTCACAAAATTGCTGAGTTGATTGAAGACAACCTTCTCAATGATCTTGGCTATAAAAGGGAGATTTGATACAGGTCTATAGTTGTTCATTATAGATGCATCCAGTTTTCTCTTTTTTAATAGGGGCTTAATGGCAGCTGTTTTTAGAGACGTAGGGAAAATGCCTGATTGCAGAGAGCTATTAACTATTTGCTGTAGGTCCATTGTTATAGAGTTAAAAATTGTTTTAAAAAAGTCTGATGGCAGTGTGTCGAGACAGCAAGTGGAAGCTTTAAGATTTCTTCTAGGGATTTTTGATCAATTGTATTAAAATGCGACATAATAACCAAGTTATGTCTTAGTGGTCGTGGTGACGGTACAGAGTCCTTTTTAGACTGTGTAATTCTGATGGTCCGTCTAATACTTCGAATTTTTTGACTAAAGAAACACGCAAATTCATTACATTTCACAGTGGACATGAGTTCTGATGCAATCTGCTTTATTGCGACTATATGCGACTAACAGGCATGAAAGCAGGGGGGCTGCTTTCATAAGCCACCTGACTGACCGGCCATTCATCCAGGTGTGTGTGTGATTATGCTTAGCTATTATGTTTGCATAGTCTTCACAAAAGTGAGAAAGTCACTTAGTTTGATAATAAGCTACCTGATTGACCCAGGTGTGTGTGATTATGCCTAATCCATAACCCTATACCGGCTCAGTGACTGTCCACCTGCACTCCAACTATCTGCACTTACATTGCTGCTACTATTTATTATGAATCCTGCTGCTAAGCTATTTTACCTTTCACTGTACTGTTTGTACCTGATGTACCAAGTCCATGTGAAAAAACTTAAATTTTATTATTTTATTTGGTTTGATATAGTATGTGTTTATTAGAGACCAACCAGACCAGTTTAGCACAAGGTCAGAGTATCCCCATTTGAATACTTAAATAGCTCTGCAATTGGATCCTGGACTTCTGACGGGCAAGGATAGTGATCATATGAATCCATTTATTATCTCATAGTTGTTTGGCTCCTTTTTAAATCATAATGATAGCAGAAATCACCCAAATGGCCCTGATCAAAATTTTACATACCCTTGAATGTTTGGCCTTGTTACATACACACAAGGTGACACACACAGGTTAAAATGGCAATTAAAGGTGAATTTCCACACCTGTGGCTTTTTAAATTGCAATTAGTGTCTGATGGAAATGGATATAAAAAGATATCCAAAACCTTGCAAATGCCAGTCAGTACTGTTCAATCACTTATTAAGAAGTTGAAAATTCAGGGATCTCTATATCAAGCCAAGAAAGATTTCAGCCAAAACTGCCAGAAAAATAGTTCGAGATACAAAGAAAACCCCACAGGTAACTTCAGGAGAAATACAGGCTGCTCTGGAAAAAGACGGTGTGGTTGTTTCAAGGATCACAAAATGATGATACTTGAACAAAAATGAGCTGCATGGTTGAGTTGCCAGAAAGAAGCCTTTACTGCGCCAATGCCACAAAAAACCCCGGTTACAATATGACCAAGAACACTTTGACATGCCTCACAGTTTCTGGCACACTGTAATTTGGAGTGACAAGACCAAAATAGAGCTTTATGGTCACAACCATAAACACTACAGCTCTGGAATTTACACTGAGCTGTAAATAAATATACATTTACTGTAAATACGATCATCCTTCTTTGCAAAGTGGGCAGTTGTTCCCAAATGATTCTAAAGAATCATTTGGGATTCTTAGTCATTTTTTTTAATTAGAAGAACCTCTTTTTGAAATTTCAGGACCTCAATCTGCAGTACATTTTTCTCTTTAGCTGAAATACATCAATATGGGCCTGATTCATGTCAGTTTTGGGGCTTTTGCTTGGCCTTTCTGGTGCTGCTGCAGTAATTGGTGCAACATCCTCATATTGCCCTTCCTCCATCCCACAGGGTGTCAGCTCCACTGGGGGAAGGAAAGGTAGATCAAACAAAATAAAATAAAATTACTGTATTGTACCTACAGTGGAGCAAGCTATAATATTTAGCTAAAAATGTATCTCCTTACAGAATACTGTTTGGTCGAATTGTCCGTCGTTGTCGTAGGGGTTAGGTTGAGGAGCAATCTGCTGGGGAATCAATTCCGATATCTTCTGGGAGCGAAGATCAATTTCATTGGACGGTGGCCCTTCTCCTGTCTGAAATAGCCGTCTTCTCTCATGCATCCTTTTTAGCGATCAATTTCAAGTTTTTCCAGCAATACTTTATTTGGTTGGTGTCCTTTTTCGCTTTAACCCCCTGAGGACGGACTAGGGCGCTACCGCCCACGCCTGAGGCATATTTGCATAACAATTACATAGTATTACATATTTTCAAAATGGTTTGTGATAGCGATATTCTGTTTTCTTTGCTGTTTTCCTGAGATTCCGCTGAAAACGCAGATGCTCTTTGTGTTTACGCGGCACATTTCCTGGTTGTCGTCATCCTGTCCAAATGCAACCAAATCCTTGTGCACCTGACCAATGGATGGGCTGTTGGGTGACAGCATCCAATGGAAGGCTGTTGCTAGGCAAAATAGTTTCTTTTACCCAATCAGGGGAAGGTATCTGTTATGTATTCAAGCAAATCAAAAGGTTGCGGGGTGGGACATAATAAGTTTTGTTTTCTGTATGTGCTGGAGGAGATGACTAGAGGAGCTGGAAGCAGTGCGTTAGCTTAGCTTAGCTTAGCTAGCATGGTAACTTAGCATTTGCTTACATTTGTCCTTGCGGAACGCTAACGTGTCGAACAGACAAAGAAAGGATATGTGTTTTCAACAGTTTTATAAGTATTATTAGTATGAAATGGCAAAATGTGAAAACACTTTTACTAAATGTAGCCATAGTCCGTTACGGTTTTCAAACGCTGGATAGCTGAGTTACCAGACAACAAAGGACAAATGCTAACAACATGCTAACGCTAACGCAAGAACAGTCTGGTAAGTAACATCAAATAACCTATTTATCATGAAATAATGTAATACAAATGTGATCATTAGAGATATTGTCTGCTTTGCGTATTTGGAATGGGAGAACTGCTCCACATGGCTGTTTGTGGTCTGATTTCAATGATAAATAGTGAAATAATTTTGGGTGTCATAAACATATTGGACTGTATGCACATAAGGTGAATTATTTCATTGTTCTCTTCACATTTATTGTGATACAATGCATATTTGTGTAAGAAAAAGGGTTTGAAAAGTGTTTTTGGAATGGCAGAGTAGTTCCACAAGGCTGTTTGTGGTCTGATTTCAATGATAAATAGTGAAATAATTATGGGTGTCATAAACATATTGGACTGCTTGCACAAAAGGTGACTAATTTCATTGTTCTGTTCACATTTATTGTGATACAATGCATGTTTGTGTAAGAAAAAGGGTTTGAAAAGTGTTTTTGGAATGGCAGAACTGTTCCACATGGTTCTGTGGTCTGATTTCAATGAAAAATGGTGTCAAAAACGTGATGGACAAAAGTCAAATTATTTCATTTTTCTGTTCACATTCATTGTGATGCCTTTTCTTACACAAATGTGCATTGTGTTTGCACAGAACATTTGTATTGGGAGTACCACTCCATATGGTTGTGTTATGGTCAGAATTCAATTATATATAGAAAAAATCTGATTTCGCTTATGAAATTATTTACTTTATTGTGCATTTTTCCCTAAAACACTACCTTATAAGAACATTAACATGCATGCTTATATTAGCTGAGGTTCTTTAGAATCATTTGATGCCAAATACATGATGATCCATGTACATTACATAGTGTTTATGAGCCCAAATATAAAAGTAGTGAAACCCGAAAATTTAAAGCGTAGTCCCCAGGGGGTTAATCCCCGTCGATCCATTGAATCGCTTGCATAAAATTGCTCAGCTCATCTCTTTCTTTTTGACAGTTATGTTGTCCATCTTTTTATCCTCCAGTACGATACTAAATTCCTCCATCAGTTCAGATAGTAGATTTTTTTCATAAGAGGAGAAATTTGAACTTTTTTGACGAGCCATGATTAATTTAGCAAATAATAGCTCAAGTTATTTTATGAATGAGTTGTGTGGTCTACCTTGGAAATAACGGACTTTAAATTAAAAAAACTACTCCTGAGCCACAACAAATTTCATGAAAGATAACTACAGCAATGCCAGTTTGCTAGTTTGTGACCTTACAACGCGTCCGGTGGGCTACTCTATTTGTTACTAATCATAGTTTAATACCGTTAATCATAGATTTACTGATCCAGGTTTAAAACTAAGTGGTGCAAGACAACTCTCATTAATTTTAAACTTAGATTTACAAAACGTAGATTAGCTCTTATCCTAGATTAATTTAAACCATGTTGGTGCAACTCAGCCCAGGAGTACCTACCACACAGACACCCGCCCCGATTCCTCCACCAGGGGCGCTACAGTACACGATTCAATTAGCTAATTTCAAAATGATGGCATTTCCACCCAGTTTGACCTATAGTGCTGCATCTTTGTGTACATGCTTTATTTCTCATGAGGAACAAAAAAGCCTTAAAAGAACCCATAAAATCTGCCACCTTGGATTTTCCTTTGCAGTGAAAATTTGCCAAAACCTACTAAATATTTCAACTTTTACAAAGTAAGTCGGATTCACATGCCCTTTGGCATACAGGTGTCTCATACATGCCTCCTTAGATTGATTTCGGGAATAAGAGATATCTTGCAAGATGGTGGATAAAATGGCTGATTACTGTACAATATATGTATGCAAAATATTAATGTCTACCTTGCTTTATTGAACAATAACCTATTCACTTCATATTCACTGTGCCTTCTGACACCACCCCTATATAACTCCATGTGCATTTGTTTGCTGATATCTCAAAAGACGGCGAAACGGCAGCTGCCAAAAATCTGGCCATTTTCAACACAAGCTAATGCTATTAAATGCCTTTAAAACTCTTCTTCTCCTGAACCGTACATCGGATTTACTCAACAGGAAATTTCCAGACTCTAGAGCACACATCTGAACAGGGCTGAAACTAGTTGCTATGTCAAAAGTCGACTGAACTATGACTTCACAAATGTAGCCTTTCATGCTAACTCTAATGACCACTATAAAAATTAACTTAAAATCAACCGGAAATCCGATTGACCTGACTGTCGGTGTACAGGTGTCTCATATGTGCCTCCCTATAGGGTTGTAAGGAATGAGAGCTATATTACAAAATGGCCAACAAAATGGCTGACCAGTGTAAAATGTATGGATGCATACACTCCATGTGTGCATTACATTATAGCACAATAAAAATACAGACCTGGTATATTATTCACACAGACAGCCAACCGATTACTCCACAAGGGGCACCACAGGCCACATCTTAATGAATTTTTTCTACAATTATGCCAATTCCACCTCGATGTTAACACTTTATGCTTACTTTAATGACCACTATAAAAAGCCTTAAAATAAACTGGTAGTCCGATTGATCTGACTGTTGTACAGGTGTACAGGTGTCTCATATGTGCCTTTCTATAGGGTTGTAAGGAATAAGAGATGAATTGCAAGATGGAGGAACAATGACCTCAGTAAAAATATGGTTAATGTATGTTCATTGGACAATAGAAGGTAGGTGAAGGTAGGTCTGTATATTTCTGTCACACACACATGCATACACACACGCACACATGCATGCACACACACACTCTTAGTGAAACAAATTTAAAAAAAAAACATACTTGCGGTGTCCTACCAATGCGTTTTCCATTGCCAGTGTTTTTGTCTAAGGCCAAAAAGAGAGTGGACTGTCGAGTCAGAAGTCTGTATGACCATACACATACAGACACAAATGTCCTCTGCCAGACAATTTTCCTATCATGTTAACACTCCATGGCCATATCTGTGTCAATGGCTTTAGACAGCAACAATAACTCTGATTGACCTGGCCAGCGGCACATATGTCTTAAACATGTCTCCCCACAGAGTATAAAAGTTAAGATAGATAGTACAAGATGGTGGACATTATGGCTGACCAGTGTAAAAATTATGGATGCATAAACTTCATTTAAGTCCATTGGACAATAGACGGTATGTTATACAATGAAGTAACCAACTTCTATGCTGTCTGTATCTCTTTGTCACACATGCACACACACTCTCAGTGAAACATTTTTAAAAAAAAATAGTTGCAGTGTCCTACCACTGCTTTTTCCATATTCAGTGTTTTTGTCGATGGCCTGTACGACCATACACATGCAGAGTGTCCCCTGCCAGACTAATTTCCTTTGCTTGCCCTGTTGACCAACTTCAATGCTGTCTATCTCAAAGTACATTACACTAGCAGCGCTTTCTTACGCTGGATTTGCACCGGGCGCTTCTGCGGAGCGTTCCGGCTCTGACAAGGTTTTGTTCCGTGCCCCACGCAGTGTCATACCCCGCTGGGAGCATTTCGGAGGTGGAGCGCTGCGTGGCAGCTGTATTGGCGAGATCACGTGATCAACAAACAACAATAAACTACTTTGGGGGTATTTCAGAAAGCAGGGTTAACAAACTTGAAACCACAACTCTGGTTGACTGACTCTGAGCAGTCAAACTCAGAGTTGACGGTTTCAGAACAGGTGATAACAATTAGTTCAGTCAACACTGAGTTAAGTTAACCTTGACTAAAGCACGTGCACAAGGAGATAAAAAGCCCTCATCAGTGCAACGCAGATAACGTGATTCACCATAGCTACAGGGGAAAAAGGTCTCGAACACCATACTTCTCCCCAGTGGAGTTAGATATATTAATGAATGCACATGCAGAATACGAGTATACATTTGAGAAAAAAGCAATACAGTAGCAGCAGCAAAAGAACGTGAGCTAGCATGTCAGAAAATTGCTGACCGAGACAACACATGAGCATTTCTTGAAAAAAATGAAGTCACATCTCGAGTGTTCCACTCATTAAACATTTATATAATGTGTGTGTGGGGGTGTAATAGTGTGGGGGTGTAATATCAAGTTCAGAGTGTATTCATCAAATGCACCGAATAACGAAGCGTCATTCTGAACAGTGACATTCTTGTGACATGGCACACATCTGCATAGTAAGAATTAAGAAATGTATAAAGCAAAAATACAGCTCCGGAAAAAATTAAGAGACCACTGCAACTTTTTCTTTCCTTTCCAAGAAAGTTGAAAAGGAAGGTTTTGAGTGAGGAACAGAAGGGTTAAAATTAAGAGACCACTGTCTCTTAAAATTAAGAGTGTTCCTCACTCAAAACCTTCCTTTTCGACTTTTTTGGAAAGGAAAGAAAAAGGTGCAGTGGTCTCTTAATTTTTTCCGGAGCTGAATATTTAAGTAGTAAGTGACATTTAAGCAAAAAATAAGTACAATTCGCAAAAGAATTACAATTCTCTGCTGGCCTATCTGCACATTAATGCTGTGGAAAGACTTCCTATGCACATAATCTCCTTCATTTACTGAAGAAGCTGTGATAGGAGTATGAGTGCAATCTATGCAGCCAATCCCTGGACACCCTAAAATATTTACTGCTTAGACTGATACCTGCAATTCTGTGGAATTCTTTTTTGATGAGTCTCGTGGGTCTGTGACTTGGGAAAACTACTAAAGTGTACATAAAAAATTTCAGTGCAAGAGTCACATCTATGACAGCCCGAAAGAGACGGTTGCCTTGGACATATGCTCAGCATCACCGATGTTATACAAAAGACTGCAACATAAAGAATTTGTTCCGAACTGAGAGCATGTCCACGATGTATCATAGGAACAATATGAGGGCTGAGAATATTGTTCAGATAAATGATCGATTGTGCAGAATAACGGTAATGCTCAAACAAATAATCAGTAGGGAATGATAAAAAAAACATCCAAGCAGGGTCTGATCACTCCCAACTGAGATTTCTGCAGAGTATTTGTGCTTCAAGTGGCTCCTTGAGAAAAGGACAAGCCCTGTCTGACAAGTTCAGAGAGCAGCTTTCAGTTAAAGAGTAGAACAAACTCAGAGTTAGTTGGATAAAACCTGCTAGCGAGCAGGTTAGCTTCACGGGGTATGTTGCCGTAGTAACTGACTGAGAGTAACGCTGAACTGGCTCTTTGCAACCGTAAACCCAGAGTTTCCCTCAACTCTGAGTCAACTTACTCTGAGTTTTTACTAAACCCGCTTTCTGAAATACCCTCTTTGCCTGTTGGAAGACGCTGACTTCCTTTTGTTTTTGTATTTTTTCCTTGATTTTGGGGGTTCTACCATGAAGTTCTTCTATAGTTCCAGAATTGTAAAACATATAGGCAAGTAACAAAAGCTTAAAATCAGGCATCAGTCTAACTTTTTAAAACGTACAAAAACTATATGTAATTATTTCTTGATATAGCAAAAAATATATCATAGGTCCTGTCCTGTGTAATGCAAGGTTACTGAACATTTTAATGGGTTTTCAAGACGCATAAATACTGAATGGCTCTATACAAGTAGGCTACTTCTCAAAATCACATAGGCCTATTAAGGAAGATAATTAGGTTATAGTACTCACTTTTTGTACTCACTTACAGTACTTATTGTACTCATTTTATGTATTTAAACTGTGCGGATTGGACGCGGCTTCCGTCAAAAATAGACAAGGCGCCTATCTTTAGCAAAGCAGAGTGGAGAGCCGCTTCTGGGACGCGCCGCGGCTCATCTGGTGGAATCACAAGCATTGACTAGAGTAGCTGCAATCAGCTCCGGCGACTACGTCGAACGCACTGCAGAAGCACCAGGTGAAATCTAGGATTTAGCCACCCACTCTGTTGGCTCCAGTGTAAGACTCTACCTGAAATTTGCCTATGCAAATTGCCTTATAACAAAAGATCTAGACGTTGTGAGGTGTAAAATGGCTTTAGAGAATTCCTCACTAGGGTATAAAGAATCCATAAAGTGTCAATTCATGGGGGACAATGAAGGGTATTGCCAACAGCACTTTCTTAGCCACCCACTCCATTTGCTCCAGTGCAAGACTCTACATGTGAATCTGGCCTATGTAAATTGCCTTATAACAAAAAAAATAGACATTGTGACGTGGAACATGGCTTTCGAGTATTGCTAACTAGGGTATAAAGAATCCAAATATAGTGTTAATTCATGGGGGGCGTTAGAGGGTATAGCTAGCAGCACTTTCATAGCCACCCACTCCATTGGCTCCAGTGCAGGACTCTACACCTGAGTTTACCCTATACAAATTGCCTTATAACAAAAAAACTAGACGTTTTGAAGTGGAACATGGCATTCGAGAATTACTCAGTAGGGAATAAAGAATCCACATAAAATGTCAATTCATGGGGGCTTATAGAGGGTATAGATAGCAACAGTTTCTTATCCACCTACTCCATTGGCTCCAGTGCAAGGCTCAAGAAGGCAGTGTCTTGGTACTTGAAAGTTAGAGATGTTCTGAGGGTGCTTGCAAAGAAAATAAAGAAATTGAGTCAGCCCTCAATCAAGTTGGTGCAAACACATTCTTATAGCAAAAGTGTTGCTTCAAAAATGCAAGTATTTAAAGCTACCTTGGGTGGACAGAACCTAGACATTGAGGACATGGAAAAGGCTGAGAAAGTAATTGTCGGAGTTAGCCAGAGGCAAATGTTCTCTGAGGAATTGGCAAAGTTGCAGATGACGCCATCATGTGTGCAAAGGTCAAGCTAAATAAATTGGATCCCATGCTGAAAAACGGTGTGTTGGGAGTTGATGGACGTCTCAACAAGGCAGCTATGCCTGAACAGACCAAACATCCTGTCATCTTGCACAAAAGTCACCCAATCTCCTCCCTGATACTACGCCATATACACGCACATAGGCCACAGCGGACAAAACCACATCCTTTCAGAACTTCGTTAAAAGTACTGGATCACAAGTGCAAACTCTGCAGCAAGAAAAATTATTGCCAAGTGTGTTGGGTGTAGATGTGTGGCAGGGAAAACAAGAATACAAAAAATGGCAGATTTGCCTCAAAAAGGACTAATGCCTTACCTTCTCCCTTTTACAAACGTAGGACTGGATTATTTTGGACTGATCGAAATAAAGAGAGCCAGAAGCCTTGTCAAATGTTATGGAGTAGTCTTTACTTGTATGGCCAGTAGGGCGGTACATTTAGAGATGGCGTGTTCTTTAGATACAGACTCATGCATTCATGCTATCAGGAGATTCATATGCCAGAGAGGTCATGTCTCACATTTGTTCAGAGAACGGCACCAATCTAGTTGGAGCAGAAAAGGAGTTAAGAGAAGCTCTTAAAGTTAAACCAGGACAAACTCAGAAATACTCTGCTGAAAGATGTGTCTTGGTCTTGAAACACTCCAGACGCATCACACCTCGGCGGAGTGTGGGAAAGATTAATCAGAATGGTGAGAAAAGTTCTCTTGTTAGTTTTACACCAGGAAGTTCTAGATGATGAAGGCCTGTGTACTGTTTTGTGCGAGGTAGAGGCGATTCTCAACAGCCAGCCCATCACCACCGTATCAACTGACCCACATGATTTAGAAGCATTGACACCCAACTATGTTCTCCTCTTAAGTATCAAACCCAATCTGCCACCAGGGCTCTTTCAAAAGTCTGACATGTACCTCAAGTGCAAATGGAAACAAGCCCAATTCTTGTCTGACCTGTTTTTGAAGAAGTGGATTAAGGAATACTTCCAGTTAATGCAAGAAAGGCAGAAATGGGTGAGCAAAAATAAAAACATTCAAATTGGAAATGTTGTTATGATCGTGGACTCAACTGCACCTCGTGGGTCCTGGAGGCTGAGGAGAGTCGTAGAAACTATGCCAGATGCAAATGGATTGGTCTGTTCTGTGGTGATCAAGACCGGAACCAGCATTCTTGAACGGCCAAGTTGTTAGAAGATGCTGGTCAAGATGTTCAGTGAAGACATACACCTATTGATGAAAAGTATTGTAAATAGTTATAGTATTATGTTTACTCTGTTTATTCTGGATTAGAGATTTAGGCTCCATTTTTATTATTGCTCAGTAATTGTATTTTTTGCACATGGTATTCAATTAGGGGCCAGTGTGTAGGAGCAAAAGCTAATCTTTTGATGTTCAGTGTAACTATTTCATTTAAATTTATTTTCACTTATTTTTGATACTCATTTTTTGCTGTTACTTCAAGATTATAGAATAAACTGGAAACAACTTCAGATCACTCTAATTCCACCTCTGGACATTCCCTTTTGTGTTAGCACAGACAAACACGGACAGTCAGTAAAGAACGTTACTCCCAGTCAAGCAACAGAGAGGCAAACGTTCTCTACACTAGACGTTGTGAGGTAGAACATGGCTTCGAGAATTACTCACTAGGATATATATAATCAATAGAAAGTTTCAATTAACGGGATTCTTCTTAACTCTCACTACGTAGTTGGGTGCCATGACAACAAATTCATTTGCAGGATGGCGCTGTATTGTTCGGTGCATTCGAAAAATGAACCTTGAATCTTGAAACGTGGAGGGTGAAGATCAATTAAATCATGATTGACATACCTTGTCCACTGAATGTTTCCACTGTGGTGATATGAAATCGAACTCCCTTCACCTCTGCTCTTCAACCCCAACCTTATGTCAGGTATATGATGCTTCCAGTTTGACTACATGCAATTATATATTTTACTGAAATTTCAGGATACAATTTTGCCCTGTTAGAAATTAAATTGGGTATGAAAAGTTTGAATTTGGAGGCAACAACAAACTATTTTTGTTTTGCTAATTCGCACAACAACATATCTTACAGTCAAACCTAACCTTATAACTTAACATTAGCCAGATGGCAATAGCCTACTTTATCAGGCATTGCCACACAATCCAGTTAAAACATGGCATATAAACAATTAGCGAAACCTAGTTTTCAATTGTAACTGTGCTTTGTAGCTAATGACTGGTTAACATCCCAGAAATAAATATTTTTTCACAAGATGTGTTTAGAGACATGATTTCTGTTTTGTCTATGCCAGATGCCCCCCTCCTCGTGAATTGAAGTTGAATTTAAGTTTTTAAGTTTCGCTCTTCCAACTAGATTGACCTTGTTAGCAGTACACTCACATAATATTTGTAAAGCTATATTTTTTTTACATTTTGGGATTTATTGGATAGATGACAGACAGTAAGGAAGAGAGAAGACAGTGCTCTAAAATAGTTATGGAAGCTATACTGCAGTACAGTGCACCGCCTTACTTTGCTAGACCCAGAAAGAGCATTTAAATTAATGTTACACAATATACACTCTCATAACGTAATATATCATCTCATATCGAACTGATTTGCTCATCAGGAAGCTGGTACAGCTATGGCCTGGGCAAGTTTGTGCACAAACAGATCCTTAACTTCTTGATTGGCCAACCCCAGGTGGTGAGTCTAGGAGACATTCCCGCCCACCCCTGACCCTCAGAATGGGGCTTGCCAAGCGTGCATGCTCAGCCCACTCCTGCACTCCATGTTTACCCATTACTGCATGGTCATGTACAACTCCCACTCTGTCATCACATAATAATGACAACACAACAAACAGTGGTTGAGACAGCCTACAGGAAGGAGATTAGAGCCCTGACGGAGTGGTGCCAGGTAAATCAGTTCTCCTGCATCTTAAACTGTCAGTGCTCCATTTTTATGGTTGGCTGTGCTTAGAAAATGTGTGATGGACAACTGCCAGTGTTCCTAATCGCAATAAAAGAAGTCTCTTTGGATTTGTCTCAAGCAAACTATTCTAAATATATAGGGTACACAGATGTTTATCAGGAAATTAGTTTAAGTTAAAAAATACAAACAAAATTATAGGCAGACAAGTTGCATACCAGCAGAACGAGGAAAATAATGTTCATAGGAATTATACTGTTGCCAATGGAATGCACAAAGGCTTTGGAAATAACTTATTATTGATTGCTTGATTATAATTTTTGCATTGCAATATAAGACAATGTCCATAACATCTCTGCTGCAAGAGTGGAATGATAGTGTTTCACAACATACAGTATATGAATGTACATATGAATTAATTATATGAATGTACATATGAATTATTTTGGATGCATATAAAAGCGCATCCTAAAATGCACAATTTCTATTTACTCACAAGTTTGCATACCCTGGCAGAAATTGTGAAATTTTGGCATTGATTTTGAAAATATGACTGATCATGCAAAAAAACTGTCTTTTATTTAAGGATAGTGATCATATGAAGCCATTTATTATCACAAAGTTTTGGCTCCTTTTTAAGTCATAATGATAACAGAAATCACCCAAATGGCCCTGATCAAAAGTTTACATACCCTTGAATGTTTGGCCTTCTTACAGACACAAAAAGCGACACACAAAGGTGAAAATGGCAATTAAAGGTGAATTTCCCACACCTGTGGCTTTTTAAATTGCAATTAGTGTCTGTGTATAAATAGTCAATGAGTTTGTTAGCTCTCATGTGGATGCACTGAGTGGGCTAGATACTGAGCCATGGGGAGCAGAAAAGAACTGTCAAAAGACCTGCGTAACAAGGTAATGGAACGTTATAAAGATGGAAAAGGATATAAAAAGATATCCAAAGCCTTACAAATGCCAGCCAGAACTGTTTGATCACTTCTTAAGAAGTGGAAAATTCAGGGATCTCTTGATACCAAGCCAAGGTCAGGTAGACCAAGAAAGATTTCCGCCAAAACTGCCAGAAGAATTGTTCGGGATACAAAGAAAAGCCCACAGGTAACCTCAGGAGAAATACTGGCTGCTCTGGAAAAAGACGTTGTGGTTGTTTCAAGGAGAACAATATGACGATACTTGAACAAAAATGAGCTGCATGGTCGAGTTGCCAGAAAGAAGCCTTTGCTGCACCAATGCAAATGCCACAAAAAAGCCCGGTTGCAATTTGCCCGACAACACCTTGACACGCCTCACAGCTTCTGGCACACTGTAATTTGGAGTGACAAGACCAAAATAGACCTTTATGGTCACAACCATAAACACTACAGCTCTGGAAAAAATTAAGAGACCACTGCACTGAGCTGTAAATAAATATACATTTACAGTAAATACGATCATCCTTGAATGAATAAATACGATCATCCTGGAATGACGAGACCAAAATAGAGCTTTAAGGTCACAACCATAAACGCTATGTGTGGAGAGGGGTCAACAAGGCCTATACTGGACAGAATACCATCCCTACTGTGAAGCATGGTGGTGGCTCACTGATGTTTTGGAGGTGTGAGCTCTAAAGGCATGGGGAATCTTGTGAAAATTGATGGCAAGTTGAATGCAGCATGTTATCAGAAAATACTGGCAGACAATTTGCATTCTTCTGCACGAAAGCTGTGCATGGGATGCTCTTGGACTTTCCAGCACAACAATGACCCTAAGCACAAGGCCAAGTTGACCCTCCAGTGGTTACAGCAGAAAAAGGTGAAGGTTCTGGAGTGGCCATCAGTCTCCTGACCTTAATATCATCGAGCCACTCTGGGGAGATCTCAAACGTGCAGTTCATGTAGGACTACCAAAGACTTTGCATGACCTGGAGGCATTTTGCCAAGACGAATGGGCAGCTATACCACCTGCAAGAATTCAGGGCCTCTTAGACAACTATTACAAAAGACTGCACGCTGTCATTGATGCTAAAGGGGGCAATACACAGTATTAAGAACTAAGGGTATGCAGACTCTTGAACAGGGGTCAGATCAATTCTTTCTTTCTTGCCATATTTTGTTTTAGGATTGTGCCCTTCTGTTATGACCTCCAGTTGAATGTGAATCCCATAAGAAATAAGACATGTTTTGCCTGCTCACTCATGTTTTCTTTACAAATGGTACATATGTTACCAATTCTCCAAGGGTATGCAAACTTTTGAGCACAACTGTATCATTGTAAGGCAGAACAGCTTTTGTTTTCAATTTTTAAAAAGTGGCACCCTCTCTTCCATTAACGTCACTAAGATGTGATCATCTCTCTCTCATTTCCTGGTCTTTAAAGTTTATACACATTTAACTACATTTGTCTTTGTGTGAGATAACGGGCACTGAATAGTATAGGCCACAGGGGGTCACCAACCTAAGGTAAACATACAAAAGCGATGCTCGCAAGGGTATTTGCTCCAAAAACGTAATGTTTTTGTGAAAAATATTAATTTCATTATAATTTTTTAGCTTTTCAAAGATATTATTTTAAATTATTTTGTGTGTGTTTGTTTACTTTTTTTTCACAAGTTGTAAATTGTAAACTGGAGAACATGACTGAAATTGCAAGGTTCTATTTCACACAACATTTCAATCTAGATTAGGTAATGATCTTTTATGATGTAGCAACAATTGGTTCCGTGCCATCTGCTTTTACATTTCTAGCAGCTGGCATGCCTCCTTATTTTATTAAGGTCAACACCAAAATGGCATCACCACAGAAAAGAAACTATTGTCATTTGTTGCTTCGCAAAAAAAAAAAAAAAAAAAGATTATTTTTACTGAAAGGGCCGTGTTCCTTTCCTTTGTTGTGAAACCAATTGTCAGACCTCAAGTGTGCTTTACAGATGAGGCAGAAAAGGTTGATGAAATCATGAGGGCTCTGTCCAGATGAACTTAGATGCAGGCTGCCAACTTGCCAATTGCCTGCATCAAAATAACCACTACATTAAACAGATTGTCAGATCTACACACATAGGCCCTTGAAATAAAATACATGAAAACAATAGTAAAATAACAAAGCAGCCTGCAAAAACACAAATCTAGACATAGCTTTTACAAGTCTATGCTGGATTCAGACATCAAAAACTTAATGACAAGCTTGGTAAAATAAAATACATAGAAGGTGAAATATGCTGGGTAGATGTCCCTAAAACTGATTATAAATATGATTATATTTCATATAATGTATGAAAATGTTTTTACATTCAGCATCTGTATGTTTCATAATTATTGGATTGTGCAACAGTGAGGTATAATATTGTGACTCTACTTATACATTATTTAAACAATAATGCACAAGGGGGTGTGCATTATTTATCCCCCCCCCCGAGATGCCTTAACTGGTTTAAACCACAATATGAGATGTATATAGGCACCACTGCCCCATATTTGGAAAAATAATCTCACATTTGACTCCTAATAGAAATTGTTGTGATATTAACTACTCACTCGACCTTTAACAAATGTAATTTTCAACATATTATGAACATGTTCTTGAATATTACACATGACCTAATTTCTTCTTACTGCTTCAAAACAGTGCACATCCTTGTTTCATATTATACTGTAATGCACCCAACAGAAGTCTGGGCAATGTTTATGTGTGTGCATGGGTGTGTGTCTTCTAAATTCCATTAAGAGAAAAGTAATCCAAGTAAGCATCTGGAAGTTATCAGATTATGTCATTGGGTAATCCAAATGTTGTATTAGTTTTTACGTATTTGGACAGGTGATGAAGTTAAGAAACTAAAATATCCAATTGTGTGTGTGTGTGTGGACAGCTCATTTCAAACAAACTTTGGCTTTGGCTGACAGTAACGTTACCTAAACCCACTCGGCTAGATTCTAACAGCTGTTTGACTTGGCCAATCCAAAACACATCTTTCTCCTGACCCTTTCTTTGCTGTTTGCGGTGCCCATGATGGTCAGGCCAATAGCAGTGGATTAACTGCCCATCCCACAATATCATCAGTCAGGTACTATAAGTATGTTTACATACCCAGGCAGGATTTGTAAAAGGTGTACCATTCCTTAAAGAAAATGAGTGATCAGGCAAAACATTTCTGTTATTTTTAATGGGATTCTAATTGAACTATAAGATGTCACAGAATAGAACAATCATTAAACAAAACATAGCAATAAAGAAAAAATGTTTTTTTTTTTTGCAAAGCCTTAGTTCTTAGCCTTAGTTCTTAATACTGTGTATTGCCCCCTTTAGCACCAATGATGGCTTGAAGTCTTCTGTGATAGTTGTGGACAAGGCCCATTAAAGTCAAAGTCTTTCATTTATCAAATAGACAGAATAACAGAGTCATTCTGAACAATGAAATTTGAGTGACACAGCACATGGCATCCACGCAGTAAGAATTAAAGGTGCCCTATGCGGCATTTTCAATTTAAAATATCCGATGATAACCCTTACATACCATCAGTTAATGTTAAAAAATAGTCTCTGGCAGAGTGTCAAAACTGACACTATTCCCAGTGCCATGGTTGAAAGTAAAACGTAGAAGGTTGGGACGTTCGTAGGTGTGTACTTCCTTGAAGGTGAGTGGGGTGAAGACCAATGACAAGCTTTGTTTGGGTTCATGTAGCCTATCCTGAACGCTCCAGGAACATACGAGGGTAAATGTTGCATTTGATGGCGAGAGCTGAAGATTGTGGGAACAGTGATGCAGAGTTGGCTGCCTTTATACTTGACAAATAGGTTACATCACCTCATTAACTAGTTGGCTACGGTATAGTCAAGGAAATCTGTGTAAGTTACTAGACTGATGATGACAGAGAAACCATTTATACTACGTAGAAAACCATTTGATGTTCTTGTCTATTCTGTTTGTATGAGTGCAGATACATTTAAGGAAGGTTTCTCCAAAGTCTTTGGTCAAGACAATACGCTAACAAGCTAAGTTGTGTCCTAGCAGATAGTCCTTGATTCCATTTCTTGCTGGAAAATAGTGTTACAACTTGGTGTTCTCTGCAAAATGTTAAGAAAAACTAACATGTATTGTGGGCTTGTTAGAATGACCTTTTAGTGGCTGGATGATGCAGTAAACAAAGACGCCAACGCGATGGTGTGGTATACCAAAGCATGCTGATTTTTATTCAAATACCAATTGTACATACCGATAGGTAGCAACCCAGGAAGTGAGACGTAACCAACAACACATACGGATGGAAACTGGCGCCCTTTATACTGTGTTCCAGGTCGACTAAATTGGAAGGTTCAATGAGTAGGTGTTCTCACCATATTCTCACATGACTATAGTATCTAAAACAACATGTAGAATATAATTCAATACATAATATACATAATCATTCACCCCCTGCTGGTTACCACCTAACAAACACATTAAACAATTACAATAAATATACATAAATACAAACTAACAAGTCACCCCCCTCTCCTATCCTAACACTTGGTCTCTCCCGTAACGTTTATCTCGGTGTTCGTACACCAGGGGAATCTTTTGGCCGAACACTCTGGAGCACACAAAACAGGACAGGGAAGTGATTATACTAACAATTAAAACAATATTCAACCAACTATTGCCCTAGCACATTCCTGTTATGATATTTACGCACCTAGTCAAATAAATATAACAGGATAGACTCAAACAAACCCTACCTTAACTGTTACCATACACACAGTATTATCATCAGAACTTAATCTAATGCCGCTCTCCCTTTTAGGTGGCACTGAATACTCACACTGCCGGCAGACAATCAATCACTGCAACAAGTATGCTATCAATCGTCAATAAAGTGCGTCACTAAATGCTTCATAGAAAATGTGCAAACATGCAATGTGCAAAATGTTCTGTGCAAATCCTGCTAATAAAGTGCAAAACATTGCCACCCATATGCCAAGTGTCATTATTAATGTGCATAGTTAAGATCTCTTCATACGCAGTTGTTAGCCAACCCCATTGCTCCATATTAACCAGGCCAAAGCAGTCAGTCACTAGTAATGAAGTGCCCTTCATTACAGGGTTGTTTGACTAAACCTTACGCATAAGTGAATATTGCTCGGAAGAAGTAATTATATTGCCTTTTAGCTAGATTTAGCCTTTTGCAAACTGGTCGAAGCGCACATATTATTGGTCCAGCAAGCGCTAGCTAGCGCAATTATGGTTTCATGTTTGCTACATAGCCATCAACAAGTCTCTGAAATATGGCAATGCATCTAATGCAATAGATAGCCCAAATGACATTTTTACTTTCTGTGTTCCGTAGTTATGGAAAGGGTCCATCAACTTTAACTCCATTTGAAACGAAAGTCTGTGTTCATTGTTCCAGTATCGACGGTTGGAAGAGACACTGCTTCAAACCGGTCAGTATGCTCGTAGTTAGTAATGACAATGACAGATCCTAATGGAGTTATAGAACCAACGTACCACTCACTGGCGATAGGTGGCGTTAAGTTGCATAGGGCACCTTTAAGAAATATATAAAGCAAAAATATAGCAATAAATGTATAAACACATAGCAAAAATATACATAACAATATAAACTAGCAGCAATAAAGAGTGTAGAATGGGGAATATGAACAATATGGGTAGAAGTAATGAATATTATAAATGTAATAAAAGTGTAATATGCCTATGAATGGTACATAAAAATATTCTAATGTACATTGAATGTACATAGAAAGACATCAGAGCATTTGGAATGTTCATGTGATCAATATGATTTAGATCAGTGCTGCTGGTTGAGAAGCCTTATGGCTTGAGGAAAAAAAAGTGTGACTCTTGTAATGGCAATTCCATTGATTAGAACCCTTTTGGAAGTAGGTACTGAGACAAAGTTCTCTTGGCACAATAAGCAGTGTTTATTAGTGATGGGAAGTTGGACTCCTACTGACTCAGATCTTGTTGAGTCGTTCAGTAAATAGTTCAAATATTTTGAGTCACTCCATTAATTTGAGTCAGTAGCCTATAGCCCCCCTCCAGATATACAGCTCTGGAAAAAATTAAGAGACCACTCCTAATTTTTCTTAAATCAGCATCTCTACATGTATGGCAGCCATTCTTATGGAGTTAGATAACTGCCAAAAGGTTAAGCGTATGTATTGTTGGGATTGTAAGAAAATACATACGTAAATTGGTATAATCGTATAAAAAGTCATACGTAAAACATGAAACATAAGCGTGAAATTAGATCTGTGAACGTACAAACACCCTGTTACGATGAATATTTTTTGCTTGTACGAATCTAGTTTTACAATTCTAAAATACAGCATCACGTTCTGGGGTTTTGGCAGTTTCATCTCATCCTCCCAAAAAACGTAGCCGAAACTTTCCGGGATGAGTGCTAATATAACAAGCAGAGGCAGTGTGAACAACAGGAAATCAGGGTAACTGGAAAATAGGTATCCTGCAAGATTTCAATTTAAAAGTCTCTTTCTTCATGCATGCATAGTGAAAGCTGATTTTCATGTGCATAACTGCTCTTAGTTTGTGCATAAGTTTCATGTGTAATAAAAATCACGTAAACTAGAAATGTTATTATTGTGTAGGCCTACACACTTGTTGTGGTCCCAAATACTCAAGCAGCGTTGCTTTATGGGTCTTCGATTTTCTCCTCGGGTTGTTGCTGTACAATGAGAGTTTGTTAAAATACTAAATAACTAAAACGAAATGCTAAGCAATTACTACTGACATTCCAGGCCACATACAACCAAATAGTATGGAACACAGCTGTGAAATAGCACATGCCAGAACGTAATATTTAAAGAATATTTTGACTTAAATCACTTCATTAAATTTTGCAGCTCAGAAGGATATTCTATGCAAGGGAATGGTGTGCCCTTGTCATTTTCACACATGTATTTTACCTAACACCTAAATGTTTGATAGCCTACTGGTGTAATGTCGTTATGCAGCCTTAAAAACCAACTATGGACTTTGAACATGATATCTGGAGTGGCAACGCTATGGTTGAACACTGGGCTAGCAGTCCAACATATTGTTGCTAGCTTCACAGTTTCCAAGAGCTACGTTCGGTTCATATCTTTGCAGACGCCAGATTATTGATAAAACTTTGTATGTAGAAAAACGATATGTAAACAAATAAATGGAGACGGAAAGTAAGAATTTAACATGTGAAACGTCGTAAAAAGTTGTTTGTATGTTTACAGATCTAATTTCACGCTTACGTTTCATGTTTTATGTCTGACCTTTTTTACGATCATACCAATTTAGGAATGTATTTTCTTACGATCCTAACAATACGTACGCTTAACCTTTTGGCAGATATCTAACTCCATACATTCTATTCTAGTGTCTGTTAAATTCCAACACAGGCACACCTCATTTTACTTAATGATGTACTGATTAGGTGATTACCTGAACCAAATCTAATTTAAAAAGGAAAAGTATAAAAACCACTGCTGTGGTCATCACTATCCTCTTGCAATAGGACCAGCTGGATGGCAAAAAGTGCAAGTAGTACCTCAAAGATAATTTGAATAAAAAAATAACTATTCAACATGACAAAAGAGTTGAAAAGAAAAGCTCAAAGTGAGGAAAAGAAGGGTTAAATTCTGGATTTACTGGCAGAGGGATACAGTGAGCATCAGGTTGCTTCCATCCTGAAAATGTCAAAGACAGCGGTTCATAAGAACAAGGTCAGGCAACAGACATTGGGGACAACAAAGCTACAGACTGGCAGAGGGCGAAAACGGCTGTCCACTGACCAAGATGACCGTCAACTCATTCGAATGTCACTCAACAGCCGTAGGATGACATCAAGTGACCTACAAAAAGAATGGCAAACAGCAGCTGGGGTGAAGTGCACGGCGAGGACGGTTCGACACAGGCTCCTAGGGGCAGAGCTGAAGTCTAGAAGTCAAAACTAGAAAAAAGCCCTTCATCAATGAGAAACAAAGAAGAGCCAGGCTGAAGTTTGCAAAAGACCATAAGGATTGGACTGTAGAGGAATGGAGTAAGGTCATATTCTCTGACGAGTCAAATTGGTGGAGGATCGGTGATGATCTGGGGATGCTTCAGCAAGGCTGGAATCGGGCAGATTTGTCTTTGTGAAGGACGCATGAATCAAGCCAAGTACAAGGTTATCCTGGAAGAACACCTGCTTCCTTATGCTCTGACAATGTTCCCCAACTCTGGGAATTGTTTTATCCAGCAGGACAACACTCCATGCCACACAGCCAGATCAATCAAGGTGTGGATGGAGGACCACCAGATCAAGACCCTGTCATGGCCAGCCCAATCTCCAGACCTGAACCCCATTGAAAACCTCTGGAATTTGATCAAGAGGAAGATGGATGGTCACAATCCATCAAACAAAGCCGAGCTACTAGAATTTTTGTGCCAGGAGTGGCATAAAGTCACCCAACAGCAATGTGACAAACTAGTGGAGAGCATGCCAAGAAACATGAAAGCTGTGATTAAAAATCAGGGTTATTCCACCAAATATGATTTCTGACTCTAACTCTTCCTAAGTTAAAACATTAGTATTTTATTGTTGAAAAATGAATTTGAATTTGTTTTCTTTGCATTATTTGAGGTCTGAAAACAATGCATCTTTTTTTGGTTATTTTGACCAGTTGTTGTTTTCTACAAATAAATACTCTAAATGATGTGTTGGTAATTCCATCAATAGGAACTCTTTTAGGAGTAAGTACAGAGACAAAATGCTCTTGGCATAATTAGCAGTTTATTTGCAAATAAAGAGACGCGTCAAAAGCTTTCAAAACAAACCTGTGAGGAATCTCTGAGGAAAATACATGAACAGTCAGTACTTATTACAGTTAAAAGGGGTGTGGTATGATAATGCCCAGCTATCAACAATACATATGTTTTACCCAAAGGGCGGGCTGTCCCCCCACCTTATCCCAAGGACCTAAGGACACTGTAGGTGACCTATTCAACTCAGAAGGGACACACACCATCTGGACAATGAACAGATACACTGATGGTTTAAACAGATAGACAGATTGACGGAGGACCCGATGATCTACTGATACCATTCAATGATGACCATTAACAAATACCAGATCCCCCTCTCCCACATTCCTTTCATGGGGATTCAGTACTTTCACTTAGTAACTCATTTATAGAATTAAGTATACATCAGTTCAAGAATTTCCATAACAATCCATCCTCTTGATACCGAAGCAACCCTTGGTATCAACCCTTAAAGAATTTACTCATTAGGATGTAGAACAACATGATCTTTTTGATATAACCACCCTAATAATTAGAGAACGGAACAAATCTGAAATGTCTGGATCCTCATTTACATGCTTCTGGACCATTACCTGTGTTGTAAACTTAGAAACACATATTTTTATTAAACAGGACAAAAATATACCACAAGCAAACAAAAGGGCAATAGCAGCATAGGCTGTAATGAATACGTCTGTGCGTGGTGGTTCTTGAAGCACTGACTCCAGCTGCAGTCCACTCTTTGTGAATCTCCCCCACATTTTTGAATGAGTTTTGTTTCACAATCCTCTCCAGGGTGCGGTTATCCCTATTGCTTGTACACTTTTTTCTACCACATCTTTTCCTTCCCTTCGCCTCTCTATTAATGGACACAGAGCTCTGTGAACAGCCAGCCTCTTTAGCAATGACCTTTTGTGTCTTGCCCTCCTTGTGCAAGGTGTCAATGGTCGTCTTTTGGACAGCTGTCAAGTCAGCAGTCTTCCCCATGATTGTGTAGCCTACAGAACTAGACTGAGAGACCATTTAAAGGCCTTTGCAGGTGTTTTGAGTTAATTAGCTGATTAG
>JACXGI010011768.1:0-23961 GCA_016801175.1 Esox masquinongy | reverse complement strand
TTAAAGATTAGAGGGGACCTGTATGATTCAGAAGGGGACTGTAAGAGAACATTAGAGAGGAAGATGTAGCTAGAGGGGAGGAGGTGATGAGAAGTGGAGTGAGTCAGCGAGAGGTGAAGGGAGGTGGAACTTTGTAATGAGAGGTGGAGCTTGGTAAGGAGCAGTGGCGAAAGGTGAGGAGAGGTGGACAAAGGGAAGGAGAGATGGAGCTTGGTGAGGAAAGGGTGGAGAGAAGAATTGGAGTAAGGCGTGGAGAGTTGGAGAAAGGTAGAGAGACATGAAGAGAGGTGAGGAGAGATGAGGAGAAGTGAGGCGAGGTGAGGAGAGGTTGGAGCTTTGTGAGGAGAGGTGGAGAGGAACTGATCTGAATTGTTTTGTAGAGGAGAATATGATTTGGAGGTTAAGTGTAGGCTGTGAGCCTGGGATAGCACATGAATTGCGGTAGTGATACATATAAGCCGGACAACATTGTAGCGTAGGAGGCGATTGAATTGGGGGTTGTGGGTCAAGGGTCAGATGTGGTCCTGGCTGTAGTAAAGGATATGGGCTGGACACCATGCGTATACACCAGCTTCGGGGACACGTGGTCTGTTTGAGGCAGAAGAAAACCACGGGCGCCAGCTCGGGGAACGGCACCACCAACGTGCTGAGGTCGCTGCCCATGCTGAGGTCATCGCCCGGCCCTCCCGCCTCCTCGATGACGTCCTCCGACGGCACCGGGCCGTAGTCCTCGCAGAGCCCCGCGCCCACCGGGGACACAGCCCCTAGTGGAACGGGACACTCCTCACTCGTCATGGCAGCGCTGCAGAGGTCTGGGGGAGAGAGAGAGAGGGAGGGCACGAGAGATGGGTGAGGGAAACAAAAACACTGACTACATAACTGTATTTCCTATGTATCTGGTGTATGTAAAATATTTACTGTGCTGTTTAACAACAGGCTCTACTAAAATCCAACTTGCCGACATTCCAGTGTTACACAGTGACGTGTCAGTTGAGACAGACTGACAGACAGACAGACAGACAGACAGACATGGAGGTTGTAGCGGCTACCCCAGCCAGCCAGGGTCTAAGTGAATGTGTAATTTAACATACTGTGCCTCAGCAGTCTCCACTACTTTAACTAAGAGCAGTAAGATCAGGTACAGAGCCAGGCACAGGCAAGGAGCCAATAACGCAACAGAAACACAGACCGTTCTAGCACACAGTGGTTAAGCACAGCCAGTGTTTTTTTTAATTTTACTCTTACAGTGATGATATTATTCTGTTTGCTTTTGTCTGTGTGTGTACGTGTGTGTACGTGTGTGTCTGTGTGTGTTATAGTCAGTTTGTGGAGATAATATAAAATGTCTAACATAATTTGGAGATTATCAATATATTGCCAATTAATACTTTATTCAGATTATAATAACATTTTATAATCCATGAAATTAAGACCAGCCATCATCTAACACTGTATGGTCTGTGTCAGGATGGAGAAACTACAGCTACTGAATCAAAAGCCTCACTGCAGTACTGTAAACTTTGAAAGGCCAGAGTTATTAGAAGGGATATTATAGTGAATGACACCCAGTGCTCTCTCGTTGTCATCGGGGGTGACTGCGTCCCGTCTAGTGAGGACATCTAGGTGTAATACTGGGCTCTTCAGTCTGACTTCCACGGTGACAAAGCCTTTCAGGGAAACTACAGAGTTATTTGATCAATGTTGACAGTAAAGAGGTTTAAAAAAGAGGGAGGAGAGATTCAGTCAGGTTCACTAAGAGAGGAGAGTCAGAAGGAGAGAAAAATAGAGGTATAAAGAAGTTAGGAGAGAGAGAAGGGAGATTAAAGGGAGTAGGTTTAATATGTATTGCTATAAATCTCACTTCTTTCATTCGTATAGACATACATACATATACAAACATATATTCATATATACATATAATCAGTTCCAGTCAAATGTGAGGTCAAAATTTTGGTACGGGACATATACACAAATGTATATATACACACACGCACACATATATATAACCTTCCTTTCGGTTTGACCATAATGACTCTGCATGTGCAGTCCTTCTTGAACACACAAACCATGATACACACAATCACATATTCTAACACACACACACACACACGTTATCACTTTAAATTGGGTAACATACATAATCACCCATTCAGTGCTACATTCTGAAGGGAGCCTGTGGAGAGCAAGCATTATCCCTCGGCCTTCCACTCCAGTCAACACACTGACGCAAACACAGACACACACACACACACACACACACACACACACACACACACACACACACACACACACACACACAATATTACTTTGTGCAGTGTAGAGTGGATTACAATAGCATTGGGCTCTACGTTACCTTATTACTGATTAATTTCCACCCAGCCCCTTGTTCAGCGCTATGCGCCTAATTTCCATCATGATAATAATAGATCATATTTAGTTTACCTTCGGAAAAGGTTTTCTGTGACTACATCAGAAAAATAGGAAGACTCAAATCGATTTGATTGTGTAATGAAACCATGAAAAGTAGTGCAACCAGTCTATGATCTGGTGTTTTGACTGGCGTTTGAATGTAGACCCCAATGTCAGTGTTATGAGGCACAGAAGGTGTTGTAAAACAGAATTGAGGTACTCTGAAAAAGAGTGGTATTATTATTTTTGTATTCAAATATTTTCCTTTCTTCCACGGTTATGGCTTTCCGTCATGCTTCAAAAACTTTATAATTCCTATCGCACCGTTTGCTCAAGATGGAAGCATTTGACAACTCAACTTTGCAGGAGAAGAGCACATTCTCTACCCAATAGCATGACTGAGCTTGCAGGCCCCCGATCTACCACAAGAAGTCCCAAGAGGGCAATGAGACACAGCCCTCAACAACGTCAACCTGGCCCACATTTTTGTGAAGTAATTTTTCAATACAATATTAATACAGGACATAAAAATGTAGAAGAGGTAATTACATCCTGGACTATATTTTAATTCTTTAACCTCATGTTTAACCTGTATTCATGTTTGAAAAAATAAAATGATACTGAATATGTGCTCTCCTGCGTCTTCAATTTCATTTATCCGGCCTAGTAATGTTAGCTGGCCATTTTCGTATGAGATAAAAAGTAGGTTAGAAAAATAGCAATGCTAGCAAGCCTACCTGGCAACAAATGCTATTCTTACTTGTTCCCTGCTCCACTTTTTCACTGCAGTATGCCGTTGTTGATTATCTGTTTCACCACTCTCAGATTTAAAAAAGATATATTAACTAAGGAATTAGTATTACTATAGCACTCTAGAATTTTCAGACAAACTAAGGAAGTATCATTATAAGTAGCCTAGTAATGAAATGCAAACTCAGAACAGTGCATTAATTCCTCATACAATTATGTCCCAGTGGTGTTGGTCATAACGTGTGTGTGTATTTGTGACACAGGCACAGACAGGAGCTAGTTCTATTAGCATCACTTTAGGACACGACCTATTGGGACATGCTATACACTAACACATCTTGTGATTATGTTGTATTACTGTAGATGTACTACATACAATTCTACTCTGGCAGGCGGATGGCTGGTGGGCAGGTCATTCATGACCAAAGAGTTCAGCCTCTTGAACAGTTTCTCTCCCTTCGCTCTGGCTCTCAGTAATCAGCCATGTGGCTCATAGAGGATAACAGGACTATGTTAACCACATCAAGACATATCTATCTCATTAGTTAACCACATCCATACATATCTATCTCATTCTATTTGCCATTTGATAAATTAGGTCAAAACTGTCAGACCCTGGGATTTAGGGAGTTGTAGTGTCGTTAGTCAAAGTGTTAACCAATTTTAGACAAACTGCGGCGTTAACTACAAGGGCCACAAATTATTGTAACCGATTACATTGTGTAAGTCTGACAAATCCGCCCATATTAATGTATTTAATTGCAAGAATGACCCATTTTGCATTTTTTACAGATGATTAGTCTGTATAATATTCAACTTATAAAATATACAAGTACAGTATACACACCGGTCTTCACAGTTTGTGGCTTTGACTTTCACAGCTGAAGTTATGAATGATTTATTTTTTCACAATACAGTAAAATCACATTTAATTGTTTTGCAATTATTTTTGGGAATGCCTACAAGTCTTAAAACTCTATATCAAATAGTTAAATGATCCATGGTGTCTAAGTCTTAAAACAATTCCACATGGTAACAAACAATCACATATAAAGGTTAAACAAATAAGCAGTTATTTGTTTAACCTCTTTGTGCATTAATAAGCAGTCTTGAAAGTATGCAGTATTCACTTCAAAGAACTGAATCACTAATATGACTTCATCTGGCAAGTAGGTTGTAACATTAGGCAGCTAGCTACTGTACAGTTGATGTTCAACCAACAAACTAGCTAAGGGGAGAACAGATAGAGAACATATGGTTGTCAGGCTAGTGGCTGTCTGACAGCTACAAAGCTGGAATGAGACAATAATGACTGGTTTTAATGAAATACTAAAACCATCTAGCAGAAAACAAAGGAGGCTTTAACACTACAGTAATGGGCAGTAACTGCCCTTATTTAGCTTGTATCAGCCTATTTGTTTAATTCACTGTTGCTACAGCATTCAACCCACAGTCATTGTCAAGAAAAAGGCAGGTGCTGCCTGAGGGGGAAGATATTGTGGTCAGGTAAGACAGGTGGAGGAGAGAGAAGAAAAAGCCCTGCCATATCTAATGAGTGAAAGAACTTAGTCAAGTGTTTGGCAGGGAACCCAACCAACCCCACAAATAATTTATTGTCATTTATTCAAAATAATAAAACAGTAAATCACAATTATTTTGTAATAATGGCACTGAAACCAAACTGACCCCAAAAAGCACTAATTGCTCAGCACCCCAGACAAATGAAATATACGCACATGAATAATGACTAACTTTTCCCTGATTTCCCTAGCCCCATGTACCATTAAAATGTGCCTGCCAGTAGCATTGAATAGTTCAGAGTCTATCTCCTGTCTGATCCTCAATGCTAACGCTAACTCCCATTAGTTGCATTTTCATAAACTCCACACAACTCGTTAACTCGACTTTGCTCTTGCTTTTCAAACGTAACGACCCATGTGCTCCTTGTGAGGGAGTCAGTAAGAGAGATGGAGGAAGGATGAAAAGGATGAGAAAAAACAAAGATAAAGACAAATATATTTAATGACTAGCCCAACTAATGTGAAAGGAATATTACGCCTCTAGACAACTCCACCTCGGGAAGGATAAGATGCCAAGAGGAGGATTCTAGAAACGTGTGTGTGTCGGCATTATTCCATGACAGGCTGTGACGCCAAGATACGGCTGCAATAAGTTGGACACTTCAAGTGTTGCCAGCTGCCTTACTGTTATAACGGCCCGTGATGACCGCAGGGTCGGTGGAGCTGGCCGGGAGTAACAAGCAGCAAGCAACTCATGTAAATGGAGGAACGATGCAAGGTAAATTGAATGGAGAGTCTTGACTACAAAGCATTCCTCAGGCCTAAATACAGTAGGCATTTGATGTGGTTGGATTTCTGCATCTTACCCATTCTGCTACAGTAGCCTACACCATTCTGTAGAACGGGCATTTACATATTATGTTTAAAAATACAAAATAATAATAATGTTAACAGATCTACCTAAAAAGACACTTCAACACAACATCAAACAGCAAATAATTTTAACTCTTGGATCCAAACAGTCTTGTCTGTGCCAAAAAGGATGCAGCACATTGAAATGATTCCAGTCGTGGTAAGAACATATGGCAGACTAACACATGTTATGTTGTGAGCGTCAATATCTTGATTCGTCAGATTTTATGAGACAAAGATGTGATTTATAGTAATTGTGTGGTAATTCTTCCTCCCTGTCAATATACCCCTCCATCCCAGATGGTGTCATGCACTCAGGGGAGTCTGGGGCACTGGCCCCCAAAGATTTATATTGTTCTACAAAAAATTAGACAAACTACTAAACTTCATATTTAGGCCTATATTTATTTATAACTATTTATAAGACAATCTGTCATCAATGTTTTGAGGGGGCACACTGACTGAAAAATTATGCCACTATACCAAATTCCCCGGGTAGTTCCCTCAGAGGTGCATTGATCCTGTTCGTAGAGCAGAGATAAACGAGAACTTCAGCTACTTCATTTTTTGATCTCAGTGAAAGTCAATAAGCTAAGCAGCGAAGACCACCTTCTTAAGTAGACCAAAATCAAAGTCAACTGTCTTTACTGACTTTGAACATGTTCAGTGTAGACTAGTGACACATACACATTTTATGTATGATTAATGACTGATTTTTTTTATTTTAGCTGCCAGTGAATGTCAAATTTTTACTATCATTTTAGCAGATGCAGATATGCTTACATTTCTTAACAATGAGGAGGATATAGAAAATATGTGTTATTAAATATGAATATTATGTGCATACTTACACATATACCTCATCTGCTGACTCTTTGAAATGTCAGCAGATGTAAAATTGTTTTTTGATGCTCTAACAGTTTGCTAGTTGAACTTAACTTTAAAATATCCATAACATTTCTTAAATAATCAATGTCTATTGTCATGAAAAACATGTAAAAGAACAATTAAATAGGGTTGCTTAGATAAGCTATGCGGGAAAATTAAAAATCTTTACAGAAATATTAATCATCATAATGCTCCTGATCATAGGGGAAACGTTTTTCGGGTGTTTAAAAAAATACAGAATTATCAATATTTGCCCTCAATTTTTTTTAGGTTGTACAACGCTCCTGCTCCCTCCTTTATCTTCCTCCCTGATTATATCCCACTTCCACCTTCCCCTCCACTCTCTTCCTCCCTGTCTATATCCCACTTCCACCTTCCCCTCCACTCTCTTCCTCCCTGTCTATATCCCACTTCCACCTTCCCCTCCACTCTCTTCCTCCCTGTCTATATCCCACTTCCACCTTCCCCTCCACTCTCTTCCTCCATTTCTCCTCAGATGGGTCCCTGTAATGAAGAGTGTGTCAGAGGCCAGCTCTACAGACTGGCTCCTGTGGATTATAATGATTTGTTAGACCCATCACACTAATCTGCTACAAAAGCATCAGACATGTAGTGGTGCTCTCTGAGAGTGTGTGTGATTGTGTGCACATGTGGGTGAATGTGTAAAAGCACTGCTGTCTATGAGGCAGTGCTACAGTATACTCTCATTTATCGCTTATGCTATCTTAGCACTCTGAAGGTCCATTAGCATTAGCGTTAACCTGCTAATAGCCCGTAGAATTATGGTCTGTCCAACATGGCTAATGTGGACTCACTGGCTGACATGAAGTAGAAATGGGCAAGACTTGACCACCTGAGGATCTCTTGTTTTTAGATAAACTGGAATAGTTTTGAGAGTTGCAAAAATCCCCGTCTTGATATTTTATCCTGTGCTGGCACATCACTGGCATTTCACTGCAGTTGTAAACACTTGGTCTGATTTTTTTCACTCTGCCCATTGCACTCTAAAGATTATATGAACACTGACAATGGTTTGCTGCTGCAGCTACAAGAATGTGACTGCGTTGATGGCATTTAATGCCAGAACAATTTATTGGTTTAATCAGCTGAAAATAGCATTTTACTGAAATATTTTTTTAGTCTTTAAGTGCAGATATGATATGCTTAGGATTAACAAATAGACCTGCTCCTTTGAAGTGATTTTTTGTGTACATTTTTTATGGTTGCCTGAATAAGACGCTCTATTCATGGATTGCATTTCCATCAGAATACTGTTTTGATTGCTCGTTTTGGTATATTGAGGGGAGTCCACCAAATTTTAGCTAGCTAACATTAGCATCACTTGCTATTTCTGACTGACTTTCTGAATGACCTTGCCATCTGTCAAAGCCCAATTACGATTTGATTGTGCTGATGATGGCAACTTTGTGCACATTTCAAGAAAAACTTCAAAAGTACAATTCACCAAGAAAGCAGCCCTCTCATTAATAAATTGTTACATCATTATCACCATCTAGCTAGCCATGGAACATGCCATTATTGTCCGCAACAAGCAACAAGTTAGATAATTACCTTAGCTATCTAGGTAGTTAGGATATGTAAAGCACAGACAGCATATCCTCTATTCAAATGACGCTAGTGGTTGCCTCATTGCCACCTCAAGGCATAGGTTGGGAATTTGTGAATAAGCCAGTTTCAGATTGGCTTTGCGACAAAGTTGTATTCATTCAGCCCTTTTTGGTGTTGTGCTTGTACTCTCAAACGAGAAATACTTCTTATTCACTGCCATAGATACACATTTAAATACTGTTTTGTATTAACTCATATATATTTTAGATGTATAATTCCTTTTTGGTTCATGTAAACAACAAATAAAATGTTTTAAGTAATGTTAATTTCAATATTTAATTCATTTTCCAGTATCTGTTCATGTTTTAGAGCACAATGTGGTCTGTTTTACTATGCTGGCAGGTATATCAGAAATTAGACAAGTGCTTCTATTAAATTGTTATTGCTATCAAGAAGAAATATCGCATAGTGGTCAGATTTTACTTCTGACATTTACAATGCAGGAAAGAGGTAAAAAAAAATGAATTTAGCAATTTCTGAAAATCAATATTATTATGCTTGATATTGCAAGCAGTGTAAAGTGTTAACAGAAATTTGTACATCTATTTTTTATAGATGGATGGGAGTATGTCCTCTTGTTGAATTATGCAGGAGAACATGACAACAACAGTAATTAATGAGGCAGTCTAGACAGGGCAGTGGAGAGCTGTAGGCTGTTCGACCAAGTAGGTTTCTGGTGGTTGCTGGCCTGTTTGACTCATTTATATTAATATATGAATGTATGCAAATAGGCCCAGTGCAAATGTATTTGCAAATTAATCACAAACTGTATAATAATTACAAATTGGAGAGCACGGATTTGGGGGAGAAAAAACTGGGATAAAAAAAGATACAATAATAATAATATCATGATGGATATTCAAAAATTTAAAAAAGTTTACAGTATCTTCACCTATTGTCAAAATGTTGCAATACTGTATTGTAAACAAATTACTTTCTTCTTCAAAATAATTTGGATGACTACATGAAGGAGAGACACACATTAGAATGCTACTGGGACCCACACTATTAAACGTAGCTGAGAGTTTAGGGATGAGAAAAGTGTGGAAGGGAGATGACATTAATGGCACTCGTAATGAAGAAAACGTGCACTGGACTTAACTAGGCAAACAGAAGAAATGCCTAGATGGTGTAACAAGGTCACAATTGTTGACCTGTCTTGACTACTATATGTATTTAGCATTTCTCATTTAGCCCAAATTAATCAGTAGTTAAGTTATTTCTCAGTTCAATTAAATTCCATTTTTTTTAGTGTATACTTGAAAATGTGTCTTTGTCCCTACTGGCCACAATATTAACTGATTTCAAACGGAAGACATTATGTCCTATTAAAATGGCAGTGTGTGTGTGTTATTGACTGATTTATTCCACACCTCTTTGGCCTCCCCGTACAGATCTATAAGAGACGGAGGGAATGTCCCATAATGCCTTCAATGATTTACTATTAGAGCTCAGCCGACCATCCACCTCCTACAATGAATGGCATCCGTTTGTCTGCCACAGAGCCACCCGTTGGTGTGAGTGTGTGTGTGTTTGTGTGAGCGTCTGTGCATGTTTCTTGCTACCCTAATGGAGTGCAGTGATTTGATTTGTCTGTTTTACCACACACAGCGACGGCAGTGGTTGTCTGTTGGTTGATTGCTCTGATGTTGTCAGTGCCACAGTAAGGCTCATCAATCTGCGTTTGACACTGGCAGGTGTCGTCCTCGTCCCACTCTGATACTGCTGCCGTCTGTGTTTAGTCTCACTAAACAGTGCAGTTCTTTCTGCCTCTCCCTCCTCCTCTGTCTGTCCCCCTTGCGTTCCCTCTCATCCCCTATTTTCTTCCTCCCTCTACCTGTCTCCTTGATAGTTCTAAACCTATTTATTCATATGATATAATTTCCACTTAGCAATTGCCATCAGTGGTCTAAGGGCAGCTGAGAGAGACTGGTAGAAAGGACCCCACAACGGTACACTGATACACTGGTACGCTGGTACAGGTGTCAGTTAAAAATGGCTGTCATGGCCATCCCTCCATGCAGTTATTCTGTAGCAATAGGCTCAGAGACAAGCCAGGTGGTCTCCTCAGAAACAGACCCGATGGTCTCCTTAGAGACAGACCAGGGGTTCTCCTTAGAGACAGACCAGGTGTTCTCCACAGAGACAGACCAGGTGTTCTCCATAGAGACAGACCAGGTGGTCATCGATGAGACAGAACAGGTGATCCCCTTAGAGACAGACCAGGTGATCCCCTTAGAGACAGAACAGGTGATCCCCTTACAGACAGACCAGGTGATCCCCTTAGAGACAGACCCGTTGGTCTCCTATGAGACAGATCAGGTGGTCATCTAAGGTGGTCACGACCAGGTAAATGTTAAAGACTCTCTGGAACATACCCCTTAGAACTAAATGGACACAACCAGGTGAATGATAAAGACTCTCTGGAACATACCCCTTAGAACTAAATGGACACGACCAGGTAAATGATAAAGACACTCTGGAACATACCCATTAGAACTAAATGGACACGACCAGGTAAATGATAAAGACGCTCTGGAACATACCCATTAGAACTAAATGGACACGACCAGGTAAATGATAAAGATGCTCTGGAACATACCCCTTAGAACTAAATAAACACGACCAGGTAAATGATAAAGACGCTCTGGAACATACCCCTTAGAACTAAATAAACACGACCAGGTAAATGATAAAGACGCTCTGGAACATACCCATTAGAACTAAATGGACACGACCAGGTAAATGATAAAGACTTTCTGGAACATACTCTCATATAAAATTATGCTCATACAAAATAAGCTCATACAAAATTATTGCTTGATAATTTTCCAGTTGTTTCTTAGCCTCCCAATACCTTTTTATCACATTTGAAACAATTCTTGACTGACTAATATATACCTAGTTAAAAAAGTTAAAACAGCTAATTGATTGCATAACCTTGTTTTTAACAGGGATCAGGCTGTAAAATAACAAAGAATATAGCTATAAGTGTTCCCAAGTGTACCAACAAAACACAATAAATTTAATATATGTAATTGTTGTGAAGGTATTTATTGATAGTTTTTATTTAGAATATCTGCTTTTTTTTACTTAGTTGTGGTTTGCAATGTTCAAATAATTCTAATAATTTGAAATTACAATCCATTCCATCAAATATGTACTGAATCCAGTTGCTGTCCACTGCCATTGAGGGTTTAGACAGGTGTCAGAACTCCATCACGTCTCTAACAGGTGGGTAGGTAAGTTTGGCAGGTCCGTGCAGGTGCTCAGGATGTACAGTAACTGGTTAGCTCCATACTGCTATGTATTAAGCGGGGTGTTAACCGTGGACTGACTGCAGACTGCATGACTCCAGGAGCTGCAGACAAAACGAACATAGGTACAGGTGTGCCAGTGTAAGGCTGTAATTTAATTAGCATATGAAACAGTAAGGAGGCAAACTTGATGAGGAAAAACGACTGACCAGAAAGAGGGGAGAGAGAGGGGCAGGAACAGAAAATGATAAAGAGAGAAAGGGAGAAGGGGGAAAAGGGAGGGAGAGGCAGCAGAAGGCAGGGCTGATGAGGGAGAACTAATGGCTCTGCTACATTATATGCAACGATGTCAGGCTTTACCATCAGCCGTTGAGAGAACACTTCCACTGAAAGGAATGAAAGCTCCTATACTGTAACCCTCAAATGCAGTGGGGAACCGTCAGGGCACTCTACGCCCTCAGAGAGGGCCTAAGGATAGATATAAATCTCTATATGTTTTTATATTTTAATTTGCAATTAAAATGTTTTCACTGATTTACCAATCCCACATTGTCTTGTAATAGGTGGGACAATTGTTTGATGCCTCAAGTCCCTCTAGAGAGCCTAAGTATACGTCACCAATTCAGAGCCAATAGCGAGCCTTATCTTGTTTTCTCATGCTTGTGCCTAGCTAGCTGGGTAGCTTTTAGCAGTGAGTGTAGGTAAGGATGGCGATGGCCCGGCTCTCAGCCCTGGCTTTGATCTCAATCGAAAAATAACTTCTTTCAGATTTAAGGTCAAAAGATAAGCTACATGAACCTGCCATAGATCCATTTCATAAAGGACATGAGAATGGACTTTGTTTTTAAATGATAGTCATAATGGTGAGTGGACTTTTTGTTTTCATCTACAGTACAGCTTGCTTTTTGTTGCTATCTCGTTCATATCATCTCATATACTGTATTTCAATGCAAATTCAGGAGCACTTCTGAAAGATTTTGGAGCACCCTCTCGCACTGTCCAGGATGAGGAGACATCTTGGCTTTGTGCAATTCAGATTTATTTGTGTATTTTTTGTTAGCAAAGTGAATATTGTAAAAATCTTTTTATTTGTATTTATATACTACAATTTGTTTCTGTTTGTCTTTGTTACTTCTTTTTGATATTTATGAGACTTATGTTTGTATATATTTTTATATTTATATGGGGGGGGGCGCTGAATGAGGGGTTCGCCCAGGGAGCCATACTGTACAAGCTAGAAACGCCACTGCCCAACATAATGTAATAACATTTGTGTAATTTAATAGAAACTTTGAGAAAACCTTTGACAGCTTAGCTTATTGAGAAATACAGCAATATATACCTTTCAAAATTTTTATTTGTTAGGGTTAGCCCTAACCCTAACCCCTAACCCCCTAATCAAAAAATGATGCTGGTCGGGTTCCCTTCATGTGCCATCAAAATACTTCAAGTCCAGAAAACCATGGCCCACCTGGTGTTTAGCTGGCCTGAGTTCCACCACATAACCTGGTTCTCTGCTCATTCTGGCTCCCATTTGAAACTCACAAAATCCTTTGGAGCAGCAAGAGAAACTTCCCCTCTCTAACTTCAGGAATGTCCAAACCCTTCTTTCTGACATGTGGGATTTCTTGACTGACCCCCCTACAAGAGGGCATCTCCCTCTCAGATCAGTCAGAAGTCTGTCCTGATATCATGACCTGCTTCTCATTAAAGCAAGGATGGCAAAGTCCTTGACCATTTCTAAAAAGGCAGAGGCATTGACCATTTCATAAAGGCAGAGTCATTGACCATTTCATAAAGGCAGAGTCATTGACCATTTCTAGAAAACTCTACATTTCCGTTCTAAAATTCTGTTTAAAAATTGTTTTCTCCCCATCCTCTGTCTCCACCATCCAACAGTATGCCTCCTCTACTCTTTGTCCTTATCTCCTTTTCTCTTCCTCCTTCCTCTTCTTCTCCCTCCCTCCCTCCTCCCCTCCCCTGACCCATAAACTGCCTAAAATGCAAATGATTTTCAGAACATTCTCAGGAAATGGAGGTAAGGGAAGCAGCAGTCACTGGTCATTTCTACATCTTTGTCCGTGGTGTGGCCCTTCTTCCTCATGAAGAAGCTCTGCAGCCTTTTCCTGAGGGTCTTCTTGGCTCGTTGGTCCTCAACATCCCTGGACAGTAAATCAATCATCTCCTGGAGAGTCTCCTCAGGGATGCTGGCGAGGGGCTTTTTTGAGGAATCCGAGGCTCCTGATTGGGCCCAGACCTGACCGGAGCCTTTCCTCTCCATATCCATGTCCTGGGTTGGACAGGGATGAACCATGATAATGCGACGGAGTCCTGACCCATCCCTGATGGTCACCCAAGTTATTCTGTCGGCCGGTGGGAGATCCATGATGGGGCTTTCTGCAGATGGGAGCACATCCACCTTGTTCTGGCACTTCCTTTTAAAGTAGGTTTTCAGCCTCGCGCAGAGGGACTTCTTGGTCTTCTTAGGTCCAGCATCCCCAGCCAGCTCAGTACTCAGCTTCTGGACAGATTCCTCATCTAGAATGGTCTCCTCAAGGTGGCGGACGAAAGCCTGTTCTGAGGACCTACCAGAGGATCCTTGGCTGGTCCGACTGCCTTCTGATGTCTCACTGGAGGCCATCAAAGTGGGTCCGGGGGCAGGCAGGCCGGCCGTGGTCCGGCCCCTGGAAGTTGAGGGCCGAGCTGAAGGACAACGTCCATGCATGTTCTGATTTAAATGGCAAGCTAATGTATTTGCAGGTTATCCAGAAAATCATTGGCTGTATGGTTGAGTGAAAATGATAGACAAGACAGTTTTTCAGCCTTTTTATAGTCCAGCCCATTATGATGCAATAATGCATATTTAGAACCAACTGTTGAATGTCTTGACCTTCAGTTGTATTTTAATGGGGAGTTAATATTGCTGTAGAATGTTAGTCATATAATTACGTCATAATGCAGAAAGCATCACCCTGTGAAAACATCTGTCCATGTTTAAACCAAGTAAAAACACACAGACTGAGTCCTTAATGGAATCTTGTTATCAGTGTAATACAGGATCTTTGATCAAGGCCTGCAGTGATCTAGATGCCATTAGGAACACTGAATTATATATTTGCCAGTTCTGTTGTATGTAATCCTAAAGGAACATCAATGGTTGCTAATAAAAAAAGAGCAGTAATATGTTTGGTAGTCTATCAACTCCATTTGTAATAAGAAACCAAACTTTTGTAACAATAAATTGGGTTGGAAAAAAGGGGCTTACTGCACAAGCCAACAATCCACCTTTAAAGAGTATGTCAGAAATGGAATACTTAAAAACCTGTGACTGACATTTATCACATAAAATATATGCAGCATGTCCCACAATCAAAAACATGGCCTCATTAGTAATTTACAACTGCCCATGACATGTTTCATCTACCCTTTTCGGGCAAATTTAAATACTGAACTTGCATTTCATTGGTTTGAAGCACACCAATTACTAGGTGACTGAACTGTCTATCAAACAATCTCAAACAGAATTTTCGCAGTGTGCCCAGCATATAGGCCTACTGTCTGGCTCCATGCCACATTCTACTAAAAGCAACATAGGAAAAGGGAGAAGATTAATGCTGAATTGCATGGTAATAATAGAACAGCTTTGCAGTAAAACTACATGGTATAAATGTGTACATACAGGGGAATTTAATGATTGAGTAGTGCTGAAATAACAGTAATGTCAGGAAAGTAATGAAATACAGGAGTGCAACAGATCAAAGTCTCCTTGTTATTTCACAGTGGGGAACCGTCAGGGCCCTCAACACCCTCAGAAAGGGACTAATCATAGGTACAAATCTATATTTTTCTATGTTATTTTGCTATTTTATTTTCATTGATTTAATCTTTTTTTGTCTTAATTGTAATGATCTTCCTAATGAATTTCTTCAGTTTGTGTTGGAAAAAGAATGGTTAATATACTTTGGTAGTATCCTGGTAGAAATGATCTAGCTGTGCTCAACGCTCATTGGTTAGGCCCTCAGGCTTTGAGTAGAAGGCACCAGCCAACGTCATTGACATTGACTTCAATTACAGTAGCATTTTGGAATGACAGTAGAATCAACCGTAGAATCACAAATTGTCTTGTAATAGGTGGGACATTTGTATGACGCCTCAAGGCCCTCTAGAAAGCCTAAGTATACATCACTAAATCAGAGCCAACAGCGAACCTTATCTTGTTTTCTCACACTTGTGCCTAGCTAGATGGCTAGCTTTTAGCAGTGAGTGTATGTAAGGATGGCGATGGCCCGGCTGTCAGCCCTGGCTTTGATCTCAATCAAAAAAGAACTTCTTTCGGGATTCAAAATCAAAAGACAAGCTACATGAATCTGCCATTATCCATTTCATAAATATGGACAGGAGAATGGACTTTGTTTTTAAATGATAATCATAATGGTGAGTGGACTTTTTGTTTTCATCTACAGCTTGCTTTTTGTTGCTATCTCATTCATATCATTTTGAATAAAATTTGTAAAATATTAATTCAACTTTTGATCACTGGTTGTGTGGTAAAAACAAAGGTAATGACATTGCAATTGGAAGTACTGCGTACATGACATTTCTTGTTGTGGTGCATTTTTTATTGTTGCATGTTGGACATTGAATACAGCGTAAGCTTTTTCTTTCTGACCGCAGATACTGTCCATGGTCTTGAAACAATGTGAGTAGTCATGTAGTTGAATTATTCCGCCACTATTTGTGTGACTTTGGCAAACGTTTCTTTGGAACGACACAACAGTATTTTCTTCTAACGTGGTTCCTGCTATCGATATTTGTCACTGTTGCGTACGGTGTGCTGCTTCTGTGATCCACTTCCGAGGCATGGCTTAGGACCGTCTTCTGTCATCAAAGAATTGCTTCTCCTACATACTGTACGGCTGCAAAAGAAAGGTCTCATGTCATGCTCTGTATACCCAGGCCTCCTAGTTCTCTATCTGTATGCATGACTTCAGATCTTTTTCCGCTACTGAGGGCCTAGCGCCAATAGTCACGGTTTGCCACTGCTCAAATGCTATATTCTACTTACACTAGAAACCAACTAAAAGCTACTTTCTTCATTATTCTATAAGCCACAGAGCATCAATACTTCCATGGCATTTTATGAAACTGTCCAAGCTCAAGAATCGTCGGGGTTTGTCCTTACACGACCGACACGTTCATTCTATGTGAAAGTAATGACTGAGGAAACTTTCTGGTTGGTTTCTGATGAGGCATGGAGGATTTTATACAGATACAATATTGATGCCATCACAAGTATAGTGTAATATAGACGGATAGAAAGAGGGAGGATGGAGCAGATGGACCCATGCCAGAATGAAAGGAGGGACAAACTACCGAAAGAGTAGAAGGGGAGGAGAGAATGAAGAGAAAAAACAAGAAAAAGATGAAGAGAGGGGACGGGAGATGATGAAAAGGGTGACAAAGAGGACTTGAAAGACAAAGAGGAGTAAAAAGATGATGAAAGGTCTGTTTGAAATGTCTTTATCCTACCATTTCTGATTTTGCATTTGTTTATATGTTTCCCCAATTGCTTGGCAATGTAAACAGTTTTTTCCAAATCCAATAAAGCACATAGGTTCAACATTTTAAAGGGAAATTTCAATGCTGCAATATTTATCTATATACAGTATGTCCATATTATGCTATTAAGAAATCAATATTGTAAATTCAGAACAATTTCAAAGTGATTTTTAATCATAAGTAGCAATACGTGTCTCACAATGTCAAAAAGACATTGGCAAGGTCATGGCAAGGTCATGGCAAGCTCCGAAGAATCTTTAAAAAGTAGCACTGCCCCATTCGAAAAAGCCAAACTTCGAGAGTGAGAACGCAAGTTGGCCAGGAAATAAGGCTTCCATCAGGCTGTTGTCTTTCAAGCCAGAGAAACTGTGTCAATGTGGCTACCACGCAGTGTTGTGGCAGATTTTGTGTGGTTGAGATGTGATCAATGGCTCTAACAAGGACAATCACATATACTAGCCAATAGCGCGATCGTGCAATCTGTGGAACACAAAATAATTGCTAAGAAACGTAAATCTCATTCGTTCGACGGGGTGTCGTACTGTAAACGTTCCACAGTGATTTAGGTCCAAGCTGAAGTGATGACATCACGCAGTTGTTGCAGAAGGCTTTTTTCTTCTCTTTCCGAATATAGTAAACAGAATGTCTTGTCATGTTACTGGAACCAATCAGAGATAATATGTGCTTTGTGAATTGGCTCCTTCATCTTGCTGGTAGTGTCCCTGTGATGAAGGTTAAACTGTAGCCATGAAGGGATGCATCTGGTCAGCAATGATGTTTGGAAACACAGTGGCTTTCACACACTGCTTTAATGATGAGGGACTTAACGTGTGCCAGGAAAACATTCCTCATACCACTACACCACCGCCAGCAGCCTATACCACGGAAACCAGGCAGAATGGCTGCATGGGCTTTTCAAATCTTCTTGGCGCTTGTAGTTGAGCTTCTGCTTCTGCAGTTCATTAGCCAACAGAGGGAACCTACAGAAACTGCAGGTTTTAGTCTGTAATCATGTAAATCACATCAATTTAACACACAGGAAGGCTATTTCACTTAGTTTGTGATTTTGATGGTGATTGGTTATATATGAGCTAATTATGGATTAATATTCGAAGTGGGTGAAGACTTATTCGATTACGAAATGATAGTACAGCTTTATATTTTAAATATATACTTTCATTTTCAAAATAACAATGCAATTCCCCCTGAAAGTGTATAGAGTGCAGATAAGTGGGAAAAATCCTAATTTAAATGCACTCAGCTTTGAAACACTAAAATGATGAATAAGAAATAGAGGTAGGAATAGATTTTTACGGGCATTGTAGAGTTTAGGCCTACACTTTAACTCATAACAATCTGAGTTGACAATAACACCTTTAAAACTGATTAATAACTAGATTAATAGTACAAAATAATGATTTTCCGCTTGTGAGCATACTATCATTTAACTATTTATTAATTTGCTTAAATATCATGAAGAGGGTGTATAGAACGCAACATTTAGATTTGCAAATAGAAAGACAAATGTTGGCATAATGATTACAAAACAAATCCGTTTTAAACTTTACAAATGTATATAAATGGTTTGTTACCAGCCCCATTTAACTGAGTGGAGAAGATGAGGAAAAAGGGTTAAGAACAAAGATGAGGAGAACAGATAATGTAGATAGAGAGGAGATTAGATAATGTACATTGAGACAGAGGAGGCGAGCAGATAATATAGATAAAGAGCGGGGATGAATGCAGATGATGAAGACAGTGAGAGAGAGGAGGAGAACGTTGAAAAGCAAAGTCAACCCTCTGGGGCAGGGATCAATGTGTTAAACATGTAGGTGTTCTGTAAATCCACCTCCTTCTCCCCTCCTTCCTCTCTCTTTTTTAATAGCACTGGTATCCCCCTGCTGAGAGACTAAAAGAACACATCCATGGGGAGGAGGAAGAGAGAGAGATAGAGAAGAGAGGGATAGAGAAAGGGAGGGAGAATTGATACAATGTATAGGCAGAATCTGACATTAAATCAAATTTGAAGATATATATTTTTCAGACAACAGTAGCGTGGATATGATATCACATGAAGACTGTCTTGGCTGGATTGAAGGAGAGAGAGTTTGTGTGTGTGTGTGCGGGTGTGCGCGTGTGTGTGTGTGCAGCATATGAGCAGCAGCCCTACTTCCAGCAGGTTCTGAAGTGAGTGAACAGGGAGAATGGGTTAGAGGATAAAGGAAGGATAAAGAGAGTGAAGGAGCGCTGAGCATACTGGAAAGAAGAAAGAAGGGAGCCGTGGCTAACTTTTCATCAGCGCAGATCTGAGGGTTGTCTCCACAGCAAGGACATGGTACAGAGGTGTGTGTTGGGGGTGGCTGTGTCTCAGCTTTGCCGTCATGCTAACAACAAGAGTGACATGTCACACAGGGAGGTGAATAAATGCACGTATTGTAGAAATACACACAAGTGGAAATAGCTATAATTTACATTTTAGTAATTTACCAGATGCTTTTCTCTAGACCAATTTACATATGTATGCTGTACAGACAACAATAATAATTATACATATGATAATAACAACAATAATAATAAAAACTTAAACAATAATATTACCATTAATAAAAATGAAAACTTCACAAAAAGGTGAAGTTGTCGCCAAGTTGTTGAAAATGGGCAGGAACTCTGCTGTCCAAGCTTTAAGGGAAAACTGGTTCCATCATTGGACGGAGAGGAATTCTGACTGGGCAGATCAGGAGCTACCTTCACAGAGGTGGAATCAGGAGCAGATCAGGAGCTACCCTCACAGAGGTGGAATCAGGAGCAGATCAGGAGCTATCCTCACAGAGGTGGAATCAGGAGCAGATCAGGAGCTATCCTCACAGAGGTGGAATCAGGAGCAGATCAGGAGCTACCCTCACAGAGGTGGAATCAGGAACAGATTAGGAGCTACCCTCACAGAGGTGGAATTGCCAAGAGACAAGTGGCAGAACAATCAGCTTGGGTAGAGATGTAGGGTTTCATCCTCCACTGAAAGTAGGAAGGGGCACTTTCCCATGCTGCTATGTAGACGTGTTACTTTGTCTAGTAGTGGACGTATACCACGCACTTGACAAATGCACGCACAGAAACACAGACCTATAATCCGACAGACACACACAAACCAACAGACTCACACACTGACACATTCATTACTTCCCGCCTCCCAGGTTTGCCTCTGTCATTTGTCATCGTTTTGCCCATTTAGGGCAGCTGGATGTCCCGGGCTGGGTTTGACAAATCTGGTCTGCCTTCCTGCTTTTCTCTCTCCCTCTGGTTACACACTACACGCACCCACCTTACACACACACATCACACACCCACACACCTCACAAAAACCTGTGTACAAACACTAGATAAGGCGAAAATCCCTGACAAGTTGAGTAGTGTCAGTGGAACATTGCCAAAGGAATATTGTTGTGTAGCAACCTCTTCATTCTCTCTTTTTTACCTCCCTAAATCTCTCTCTACCCCATATGACTCTCTCTCTCAAAAATAAACAATACAATGCATAGTATAGTGTTTCTAAATAAGTGGGCCAATAAAGGTATTTATAAACTGTCTCTCTATCATTATATTATGATGCTGCACCCCATTCTTCCCCTTGCTGCGATTTGGCTGAAAGGCAATGAGCTGCATCTTCCAAACCTTATTATATGCCTGCATATTATGGCTAATGGAGGCAGTAAGGTGGAGGCTGGGAGGTAGGGAGGGTGATGGAGGCAGTAAGGTGGAGGCTGGGAGGGAGGGAGAGTGATGGAGGCAGTAAGGTGGAGGCAGGGAGAGAGGGAGAGTGATGGAGGCAGTACGGTGGAGGCAGGGAGAGAGGGAGAGTGATGGAGGCAGTACGGTGGAGGCAGGGAGAGAGGGAGAGTGATGGAGGCAGTACGGTGGAGGCAGGGAGAGAGGGTTGTATGGTTGAGTTCTACATTGACCAGAGTAGTGGGAACTTTGGGTAAGGCTGGGAAATGATAAGGAAAAAACACATTATTTTGCCTTTACACCCAATGTGTGTGTGTGTGTGTGTGTGTATGAATGTGACTGTGTGTGTGTGTATTTGTGGTCCCATGCAGTCCCTTCTCGGTTTTTCCTCCTCTCCCTCCTTCCCACCCTCTTGTACTCTCCTTCTCCCTCTCGCCGCATTAGTGTCATGCTTCCCACTCTGATCTGTCCTCCCCTCACTCCCTCCTCTCCTCCTTCCCTCCCACTCTTCTCTTTTCACAGTGGTGGTTCGCATACAGTTTCTCCCCTCTTCCTGATCTTCTCCTTTACTCTCAACCCTCCCCTGCTTCGTCGATCTCTCTCTCATCACCATCACTTTTGGTTCTATGCTTCTCCGACCCTTCCCTCCCTCCCTCCCTCCCTCCCTCCCTCCCTCCCTCCCTCTTTCCCTACCCACTCTCTCTGCTCTCTAGTGCTGTGTCAGGTTTTTTCTCTTCAGCAGTGTGAAATTGGATTTGAATATGGTTTTGGAACATGCTGCTCACATTCATGAGAAGGACGGTCGTAAATATGAAGCATTGCATGCCTGGTGGGTAGTGTGTGTTCACAGGACATGAGGATCGGAGAGGTGGGGAGGACCGGGGGGGGGGGGGGACAATCCTACTGAAATGCGCTAACCTGTCCTCCGATTTTTTTGCATTAATAGTGAAAAATCACAACAGTCAGCAAGCAGTGAATAAACGTTATTGTCTCAAAATGCATGAAATGGCCGTGAAGTGTCAAGTACTGGCTATGTCTCCTAAGGTAGAGGTCTGGATTCTGTGGTTTGTGCGTGCCGGTTTGTGACTTCTTTCCCCGCCAGAGAGGGAGCGGGAGAACAGTCAAGCACACTCTTATTAGAGACATTCCATCACACAAAGGGGGAGTAACATCCAGACCCTTGGGGCCAGGGATCTGTCCCTTTAGTGTGTGGGTGGAGCGCTCAGCTGAGGGTTGAAAAACGAAAGGATGAAATGAAAGGAGGAGTGATTCGGCCTTCTGACACTAATGCTCTGGAGGACGACGAGACAGAAAGAGGAGAGGGAGGGAGAGGGACTATAAGACTGGCATCGGTAACTGCAGTGCTGGGAATCGGGACCAGGCTTTTTGTTCAGAGACAATACTCTGCTTGGAGCTCCCTCTTTCTTCTACTCTTTTGCTCCGCCTCTATTTTTGCTCTCCCTGTCTTTTGCTGGGCCTGCTCCATGACTACAAGTCTACCTCAGAGACGCAATGGGTCTGCTCTTCAGACACACCTCTTTGTTTACAAACATCACTTATGGGGGCGATGATAATGTAGCACTGGAACCAATAGTTACTGATATAACTAGTAACGTTAAATCTGGTTGCAGGTAATGAGTGAGTCAGTTAGAGACAGTTTTAGTTTCTCACTGTTTTATGAATGTTACTGTTTATCATCAACGCATGATCGGGACTCAACTCCAGTAGACTTACATTAAATAACGGGATCAGCTTGACAGACCTGTATGCGCTGTTGCCCTGTTAATGGATGGATATCCCTAAGAAATTACTGAAATCTGATTGGGTCTTTGCATGTTAATAGACATGCTCATTGACCTCATTACTTGATTTGCCATCACTCCAATTTTTATTTAACATGTACATCATTTTAGTGGTTACACACAATAGATATTTCACCGTGATTCACTGTACGCTATACTGTACATCCGATCCACTATCTCAAGCACTAGCTGACAACTGGTGAGAAATAAGTAAACTGGCAAACAATGTTCTCCCCACATATATCATATCAAAACAACATCATCAGTTTCAGTTAAATTACAACCAAAGTGTATTGTCAACTCAACAACCAACCGTATCCTTTCAGTCAATTATTTCTTTCCCACGCATCATGAGGAAAATCCCGCCCTAAGACAGTCACTTGGAAACCTGACCACAGACAAGCAGTTCCGTATGCCCCGACTACAAACTCAACCTATAAGTCCATCTGTTCCAATCCTGTGGCTGAGAAAGCTGAATCTTCCTGTACTTCTAAGAGAGAAATTCTGGGTGCCATGGCAACTGCCATGCATCCCCACCCAGGAGGCAGATGACAGTGAAAGACCCTCCATGTGTACCATGTCCAGTGGACAGTAACAGACCCTCCACATGTACCATGTCCAGATGACAGTAACAGACCCTCCACGTGTACCATGTCCAGATGACAGTAACAGACCCTCCACGTGTACCATGTCCAGATGACAGTAACAGACCCTCCATGTGTACCATGTCCAGCGTTGGTTCACCACCATGTAAAACAGGTTCCACAGCCACTGGTGTGCAAGGAACTTGGTGACAAATGTCTCCTGCAATTTTTCTTAACTCTGAACAGTTTTTATAACAATGAATCTGTAACCTCGACTCTCAAGAGTGGGGTCCTCATCTAGTTAGTAGATCTGTACCCAGGTTGCAACAGAAGTGTTACACCGTTCCATTTAATTTTGGGCCAAGATCAATAGGAATTGTTATCCAGTTGACAAGCGCCACCATTATCCTGTCATCAAGATCGCTAGGAGCCCCAAACAAATGTATGTACTAGGCACTCTGCAACACAGACCACACTCCCCTATCAAGTCTTCTGCAACACAGACCACACTCCCTGTCAAGTCTTCTGCAGCACAGACCACACCCCCTGTCAAGTCTTCTGCAACACAGACCACACTCTCCATGTCAAGTCTTCTGCAACACAGACCACACTCTCCATGTCAAGTCTTCTGCAACACAGACCACACTCTCTGTCAAGTCTTCTGCAACACAGACTACACTCCCCCTGTCAAGTCGTCTGCAACACAGACCACACTCTCCATGTCAAGTCTTCTGCAACACAGACTACACTCCCCCTGTCAAGTCGTCTGCAACACAGACCACACACCCCTGTCATGTCTTCTGCAACATAGATCACATTCTCCCCGTCATGTCTTCTGCAACACAGACCACATGCACCTGTCAAGTCTTCTGCAACCCAGACCACACTCTCCCTGTCAAGTCTTCTGCAACACAGACCACACTCTCCC